>JACAXG010000038.1:4068275-4137863 GCA_018881555.1 Amblyornis subalaris | reverse complement strand
GGCTGTGACAAGGCAGTGGTGACCCCAAAGTGCTGTTTATACCCATTTTCAGATGGGTACAAGACCATCAAAGGGCTCTGCCACTCACCAGCCTGCAGGAGACTGGGGGGACAGAGGCACTCTGGGGGTGTAACTCACTTTTCATAGACATCCAAAGCCAGTTGGATGGGTTGTGTCCCTTATGGGCCAACCCTCCCCGCTTTTAAGGCCCTGGAGCTCCCTGGAGCAGATGGCTCTGTGCATTCCTAAGGGCGACCYCAGCGCTCAGCCCTGCAGAGCTGGCTCCTAACAGGGTCTGAACCCAGAGCAGGTGAAATTTGGGTTCCTGTGCCTCTGTCCTGACCGTGTCCCCTCCCTCCCTGCCCTGCTCCAGGGGAGAACGCCTGCATCGCCAAGCCCTGCAGCCTGCTCTGCCTGCCCAGGTCCAACAACGGCCGGAGCTGCAAGTGCCCCGAGGGGGTGGCCAGCACCGTGCTGCCCAGCGGGGAGCTCAGGTGTGACTGTCCCCACGGCTACGCCATGAAGAACAACACCTGCATCAAGGAAGGTAAAACCCTGCCTGGCCCTGGCTGCTGCTTTGCGCCRAGGTGGCTCCTGCCCTCAYGAGAGGTCGGCGTGACCCGTCCTCYGCCGAGGAGGGGGACGGCCCATTTCTGGAACCACGGGGTCCTGTCTCATGCCAGCTCGTTTTTGTTGTCCCTCCTGCCCCAGAAAACACGTGCCTGCCCAACCAGTACAGGTGCTCCAACGGGAACTGCATAAACAGCATCTGGCAGTGTGACAACGACAACGACTGCGGGGACATGAGCGACGAGAAGAACTGCCGTGAGTGTCCCGTGCTGCTGGCATCGGCCCGGCCACGTTTGGGGGTCTGCTGTGGGGGCATCACACCTGAGCTGATGGGCTACGCTCCCCTCACAGGCAGAGGGAGCAGGAGGCTCTCTGAGGGTGTAACTGAGCTCCTTGGGTAGACACCCAAAGCCAGCTGGAGGAGTTTTGTCCCAATCCCCTTGGCCAGCTCAGGTGTCAGTGTCTAAAATTTGGTGAGACTGGTGCCAACTGTGTTTGTCTCTTGCTGTAATTGTCTTCTGAAGCTCATTGAGGGCACAGCCCATGCTGAGGGAAAGAGTGCAGATAGTGCTGACAGGGGCCTCTGGTTGAGCTAATAAATCAAGTCACACATTAAAGATGGAGGTCACCTTTTTGAGCAAAATTAGGGGCTGCCGGTGCATGCAGGAGGGGCAGATGCTCCACAGCTTTGCACAGCCTGAAGGGTTTGGATTTCCTGGGGAAAAAGGAGTGGGTTTAAAGTTAGGAATCGCTAGAGGACCAGGTGTTTCCRGAGAGATGCTGTTTATGCCCATTTTATACCAACAAGGAACTTATTTCCCTGCCAAAGTTGAGGTACCAKTCAGCAGAGTCCAAATATGAGTTCAGTGTCTGGCTCCAGGTGAGGAAAAGCCTCTGGGGGTACCCATTCCTYAGAGAGAGGTCACCAGTTTGGCACAGAGATGCTGCCTTGGATAGCAACACTCAAGCCCAGCTTTTTCCCTCCTTTRGCTGCCTTGTCTCATCCCACCTCCCAATGTTTCAAGCCCCTTAGTGGGGAGCAGGCAGCTCTACAACCTTGCCATCTTTCTCCCTGGCTGGGAGGCACTGCCCCTGGCTTGGGAGTGGACATCAGGAGCTTCAGTCCTGATCCCCGGACAGAAAACTGGGGCTGAGCTCTGCTTTACATGGAGTGCCTGAAAATGGCATTAAAATGCGGGAGCAGTAACTCAGGTTGCACTGGCAGGATGCTGTCCCTGTCCCTCCATGTCCCTGCGCTCAGTACACACCCTCAGGCAGCAGAAAACATTTTCTAACCACCACCTTCTCCTCCTTTTCCTCCTCCTCTCTCCATCAGCCACCACYGTGTGCGACACCGAGACCCAGTTCCGCTGCCAGGGCTCGGGGACCTGCATCCCTCTGTCCTACAAATGTGACCTGGAGGACGACTGTGGGGACAACAGCGATGAAAGTCACTGTGGTGAGCGTCCTCACTCAAACCTCCTCCCCTGTGCAGCAGTGGGAAGCTGCTCTTTAGCTACTCGTAGCTGCTGCTACTCACGGGTGATGTAGGGCAAGGCAGTGCTTTGCCAGATCCCCCTGTTTATCCAGGCTGCCTCCTCATCATTTACTGCTGGGAAATGGGGGACAGGGCCATGATTTACAGGGTATTTGGAAATTAGGGGCAGGACCATTGTGSCACGGGAAATGAGGGACAGGAGAAGAGAGCGAGCCCGTGTGCCGATTCTTCCCCTCGGTGTGGTCTGGCTGGGAGACTCCTATGCCGTTATCATCCAGCTTTCCTGCTCTGCTCCTTGGCTGTTCCCGTGACCTGAAGCCTAGCATTTTGTCTGCAGAGGCTCACCAGTGCAGGAACGATGAGTTCAGCTGCAGCTCCGGCATGTGCATCCGCCTGTCCTGGATGTGTGATGGGGATAACGACTGCAGGGACTGGTCGGACGAAGCCAACTGCACCGGTGAGTGCTCTGGTGTGACCAGCAACCTCCTGCTGCAAACACTCTTTGCTTCCAGCCTGGCAGACATTGGCCAGTGGCTCGTGCCTCAGTTTCCCTGCTTGGTAGAGCACCCAGCAGAGCTCACCTCGGGGTGATGGGATGCTCCAAACCCAAGGGTTTCTTTCCTGCAGTGCCTTCAACTAAGTAGGGAGGCACACATGGATGACCCACTCGAGTTTTTATTACATCTCAAATCAGCCCGATTGGCAGAAATAACATKGTTCCTACTTCAAGCCTCCTGTGCAGCAAGTCCTGTGAGCCTCACTGTGTGCTTGCAGGTGGAAGTCACAACACTCAACCCTCCCCACCACCGCAGTGTAACTCTGATGTTCCTCAGCAGCCTCCTGGGGTTAACACCCACACAGAGCCTCTTTCTCATTAGAAAAGCCAACACATGAACMGTGTATTGGTCTTTTCCACTAAAAAACAAACAAGCAAAATACCACAATCAGTGGAAAAACCTAAGTAGTTGCATGGGAACAGACTTCTGAGAGGTGGCAGAGCATCCAGTGAAAGACACAAGAATGTATTTATCAAGCAATACATGGGATATTTCAAGATAAAAAGAGTGTTTTCAATGGCATGTGGCAGAGATCCATGGGGCTGGAGGAGCCTGTAGGGACCAGGACAGCCCCYGGGAATGCTGGCAGCAGCTTTGCTCTGGCTGCAGCCTGGAGCCCTTGGGACGGAGAGCGGCACCAGCTGCTGTCCTGGGGCTCTGGCAGAGGATTTAGGAGATCCCTTTCAGGCCTSTGAGCCCCTGTGTGCTCACCCCTGTGGCACTTGCTGTGCCTGGAGCACCCAGGGCTGTAGCCTGGTGCTGGGGATCCTGTCATTAGTATTCCAGGAGCGTGGCTTTCTAAGAAGGTTTAATTTATATTGGTATCACTTATCTCTCATATGAGTTTCTCCAGAGAGAATTACTACAGGAAAGGAACCTACTTCAAAAAGCGTATCGGGTTTGTAAAGCCCAAAGTTGAAATTATCTAAGAGGATCACAATTATTTGAGGAACGTTCCGTCTGACTTCACCGGCTGCAATTATTGCTCTTATCTAAAATAATTACATTTCACGCTGAATACCTAATAGAATATTACTGCCACCAGATTGTACTATTTTGAAATATCTGCGAGTGCATGTCACTCTCTAACCTAAAATTCAGGATCATGCAGTTTAATTAAGTTGAACACTGCTTTTCTCAGTAACTCCGGGCGCTCTCCCGGTTGAAGTGCAGGATTTGTCTCTAAAGTGACAACACAAACCAGGCTTCGACCCAGATACCCCACAGGCAGATATATTCCAGACAGGAGCCTAAGGAAAACCCCCGGGGAGAATTGTATTTCTTGTTTGCTTTGGCAACACAGAAGAGCCTTGTTTGCCTTAATTAAAGGCTGTCTCTGACTCTGCCCTGCTCRGGGGACCCTGCAGCTCTGCCCAGCCTTGCTTGATCTCCGTGACATTTCTTGCCATCTCTGGCACGGTGCCACCGCTGTCACCTTTGCCCACACGCCCCAAGGGCTGAGATCAAAGGGAARGAGGCTGCTGGCTTTGGGAGAGCTTTGGGAGATCTGTACCCTCCGAAAGCCAGCCCTGAGGCACAGCAGCCTTGTGAGCGAGGACGGCACAAGGAGAGGGAAGGACCGTGGGGTCCGTGGGGTGGCCGCTTGTGCTGGGAAGTGCTGTGGAGGGAGCTCCTGGTGCAGGGGAAGGGCGCAGGGTATGGTGATGTGGCACGGCTCAGYGGGGACAGGGTGACAGCCCCCGCTCAGGTGTCCCCCTGGCTCTGGTTTCAGCAGTTTATCACACCTGTGAGGCCTCCAGCTTCCAGTGCCAGTACGGCCACTGCATCCCGCAGCGCTGGGCGTGCGACGGCGACGCCGACTGCCAGGAYGGCTCTGACGAGGACCCTGCCAACTGTGGTAATGTGTCCTGGGTGTGTGTGTGGGGCTGTGCCATGGTGTGGGAGGGATTCCTGCTCACCTGCCGAGCTAAACYGGCAGCAAACCCAGGGGGACAACCCCCACCCCGCCAAAAGCAGTGTGAAGGCGACTGGGGCTGTGCCGTGGGTTTTGATAGGTAATTAAACCAGCTTTAAAAAAAAAAAACAAACAACCACACAATATCCTACCAATTCTGAATTTCAGAGAAAAAGTGCAACGGCTTCCAGTGCCCCAATGGCACCTGCATCCCAACCAGCAAACACTGCGATGGCATCAACGACTGCTCCGACGCCTCRGATGAGCAGCACTGTGGTGAGGACCAGGGTCGTGGGGCCCCGGCAGCGAGGGCTGGCGGCCTCTGTGCTCTGCCAAAGCCTGTCTAGCTGGGAGCAAAGCCCTGGTGGGATAATGGGAAAGCCTGAGTTAGCATTCACGAGCCCCCTGTGAAATCRGCGGGTCAGCGAAAGGCGCAGGCTGGGACAGACTGGGAGCACACAGGGAGGTGACCAAGCCCTTGCTGGTGCCTGGGAGGACACAGCGAGGTGACCAAACCCTTGCTGGTGCCTGTGCCCACCCGCTTGCACCCTGAGGGGTTATTGGGTGAGGGCAGCCCGTGCAGGGACACGGCTCAGGTTCTCGGGAATTGTCTGTAAGCTCCTGAAATGCGCCCGCTGCGCTCAGATCCCAGTGGGTGACATTGCTGCTGCCAAGCACAGCAGAGGTGCCACCCCCTGTTCTCCTGACCTCCCACCTGTGCAGAGCCCCTGTGCACGCGCTACATGGATTTTGTGTGCAAGAACCGGCAGCAGTGCTTGTTCCACTCCATGGTGTGCGACGGCATCATCCAGTGCCGAGACGGATCGGACGAGGATGCCARCTATGCTGGATGCTGTAAGTGTCACACTGGGCATTTCTGCAGAGGCAAGGTGGGCACAGAGTGAAACTAGAGGCATGGAGAGAAGCAGGGTACCAGAAAGCTGCCAGCTCTCCTAAGAGGTGGCTCTAGACTGTGCTGCTCTGCTTATAAATCCGTGATTGCCTCCGAGTGTGCTCCTTCCCCCTCAACCATGAGCTCCCCCGAGGCCTTGATCTTTGCACTAAACCTCTGCATGGCCCTTGATCTTTACACTAAACCTGTCCCTGCAGCCCAGGACCCCGAGTTCCACCGGACCTGCGACCAGTTCAGCTTCCAGTGCCAGAATGGTGTGTGCATCAGCCTGGTGTGGAAGTGTGACGGGATGGATGACTGCGGCGACTACTCTGACGAAGCAAACTGTGGTGAGCAGCACCCCAGGCTCTCTTCCCACTGCASCTCCAGCTTCCTTTGAGTTTCAGGAGCATGGAGCACTGTCTTCYTCATGTTTTCACTGGTGTGTGTACACATATGTGTGAGTGTAGCTTTCCCTGTGCACACCGCAGTGTGTCCTGCATGGGGATCAGTATCATTCCCCTCATATTGCAGGCAGGTAAAGTGAAGCACGCTGAAATCCTGGCACATCTTGTGCTTGACTAACTCTTATGTGTCCATATTTACTGCACAGACTCCCAGCCCCAAAGCAGGCAGGCAGTTTTCAGCCAAGCCCAATATTTACCACTGTTCCCTGGGTAGCTGYAGGAGCTGTACCCAGCCAGGCGAGGCAGCTGCAGCTTCATCTCGGAGTTGCAGGGTTTGCTTCTCCGTTTCTGCCATGCTCTGCTGGATTTTGCTGTCAGCTCTGGCTCTGCAATCAGGGGTGGTGTCTGGCTATGAAGCACACAGACACAGCAGTGGTGGCAACATAGCAAGGGCTGGGAGGAATGGGAATGCTGGGGGTGAAGAGAAAGGAATGTGTTTGTGCTGCTCAGGGCGGTGTTCCCTGGGCCAGCCTGAGCTGCTCCCACCTCTCAGCTGTGCTGAGCACTGCTGAGGTGACTCTGTGGCTCACGGGGCTCTCCTCTCRCTGCCAGAAAACCCAACAGAAGCCCCGAACTGCTCCCGGTACTACCAGTTCCAGTGTGGGAACGGGCACTGCATYCCCAACCGGTGGAAGTGCGACGAGGAGAACGACTGTGGGGACTGGTCTGACGAGAAGGACTGTGAGGGTAAGGACACACGGTGCTGAGGCTGTGACATGCTGAAGGATCGCTCTCAGCAGTAACTGCCTTCCCACAGCCCCCGTGGCTCCAGAAATCCCCCATGAGTGGGCTGAGTGTGCGCTCTCAGGCATCTTTTTACTCCGTGTTTCGGGATATCCTGATTACAGACACAACGCAGATGAAAACGCCGGGCTTGTGATGCCTTGCCTCTTTCCCATTTTCTTCCATGGATAGCGGCTCTCAGACTGCTGGGAGYGGGCAGAGCTTACACAGGAGCAGGGACTTCAGGTCAGCTCTCCCTGGTGTATTTTTAGGCTCTCCGGTTCACCCCATCCCAACCACGCTGATCCCACCGACGTGCCTGCCCAACCATTTCCGCTGCAACAGCGGCGCCTGCATCATGAACAGCTGGGTGTGTGACGGCTACCGGGACTGCACCGACGGCTCCGACGAGGACGCCTGTCCCACCTCGAGTAAGCCTTCCCCTCCCTCACCCCTCCCCTTTTCCCGGGGGRTCGCATCTGCCGGGAATCCCGGCCTTTCGCTCCCGGAGGGGTTGCACGGTGAAGTCACGCCGCGGCGTGAGAGCGTCCTCTGGCCCTGGGGTCAGCCCTGCAGCTCCGCGTGGTGTGAGCAGGGCATTCCCTGCRAACCGGAGGCTTTTCCCAGCCCTCTGCAGTCGGGAGGGAGGATGGCTCGGGCTGATGCCGTGCACCTGCAGGATGGGAGCAGATTGCCATCTAGTGGAGCCGGGACCCGGGGACGGCGCCGGCTCCGTGCCGGTGGCAGCGGCAGCCCGGCCGTGCCCCCGGGTGCTTTCCCCACTTCGCTCTGCGTGCAGGACCCAACGCCACGGCCACGTCCCCGGCGCTGCCGGGCCGCTGCAGCCGCTTCGAGTTCGAGTGCCAGCAGCTGCACAAGTGCATTCCCAACTGGAAGCGCTGCGACGGCGTGCGGGACTGCCAGGACGGCACGGACGAGAGGAGCTGCCGTGAGTGCGGGGAGGGGCGAGGGTCTCGCCTGCGTCCTGCCCTCGGGAAGCTCCTTGGGGAGGGCAGGGGAGCCTCTTGGGGGGTTTTATTGCTGGGGAAATCCTTGCGGTAAATGCGGCATTGCAGGAAAGAAAAAAAGAATAAAAAGCCCCAGCGGTGCCATTCCCGTTAGAAGTGCAGTTGTTGCTTTTCATGGGATAAGCTCCAGGTTCTTCTCAAGAGGCAGCCAGAAGGAGACACCCCAATGTCTGACACATCAACCTGACACGCAGCCACCTGCAAACAGCCCAGAGCCGCTGAGGGAACATCCCTGCCTCGAATCCTGAACTGTTCTGCCTTTTTCAGCTACCCAGAGCACSCTGTCGTGCCCCGGCGGTTTCAGATGTGAGGATGGGGAGGCGTGCATCATGGTGTCGGAGCGCTGTGACGGCTACCTGGACTGCTCAGACAGCAGCGATGAGAGGAACTGCACAGGTAAGCAGCAGCCCTCTCCCGTTCCTCATTCCCTGCTCCGTGTCGGCACGCGGAGGTGCTCTCCTGGAGATGTGACCTTTCGCTCCCAACATCCTTGATTTATCTGCCTCTGTTCTGTTGTCCAAGCTACCTCCTGGCCCATTTATCACCAGCTGGGACAAACTTCCCAGCAGCTTCTACGCTGACAATTTGTCTTCCAGCAGCCTCAGCCAGCCAGAAAAAAATAATTTTAGGGTGGGTAGGAGCAAAGCTGTCTATTTTACATGGCCCACAGGTGAAGCAAGGGTCTCCTGCTCTGTCCTCCTTTGCAAGGTGACCCTGGGGGATGTGGCACGTGCCCTGCTGCCATCCCTGGCTGTCCCACGCTGGCCCTTGGTGGCCCTGTGGGGGCAGAGGGACACAGCCCGCCCTGGGCTGATAACAGCGATCGATCGCTGCCTCCAGCCAGCCATGGGCTTCAGCTGCTTTCCCACCGAACTGCTGGGGGGGGCTGAGCATCAATCAGGTTCAGTTCTTTAATTAAATATTGATTGGGAGAGGCTAGCAGGTTCAGGGGAGGGGGAAGGAGCTGCTGAGATGCACGGCTTGGCTGCTATGCCAAGGGAAAACCGTCTCTTTTCCCTTGGAAAACTTGTCTTGCCATGGACCCATGTGCCTGCTGGATTTARTTCCAGCTGTTTAGGGAATGCAAAGCAGCAGCAGTTTGCCTCTGATCTGCTTGGTTTCTGTACAGCACCAAAGCTGAGCACCCCAGCAGGGCCAATCCACAGCACTCGAATGTGGGATCCAAAATGCRGAGAGAGAGAGCAGGGAATGGCCTGCTGGGAGCAGGGCATGGATTTAGGCCATTCCAAAGCAGCACCTCCAGTCCCCAGCACTGCCAGGGCTGGGTTTCATGGTGCTTTTATCCCCTAAAAGCCTCTGTGAAGGTCAGGAGGGCATTCAGCCGCAGAGCTCACGTCAAAGCAATCCCCAAACTCGAATTACCAGCCTTTGCTTGGGTCCTTCTGCTGAACACGAGATGAGATAAGGAAAAGCAYGCAAAGAAAGGCCCTGGGTGGCTGGCAGGGACAGCACAGACTGATCACACCAGGAGAAGGGTGACACTGATCAGTTTGCACTCACACACGTCCAAAATGCTCCGAATTTCATCAACAGCCACACTTTATCTTTCCTTAGGGGAAAGGGCATCCTYGTGTGATGCAGCATCAAGACATTTTGGGTAGAACTGAGTACCAGGGGTAAATTCCTGCTCTGAACTGCCCTCTGCAAGCCCAGTCTTCTCCACTGATAACTCCCACCTAAACTACACATCTCATTTGAGGGGTGCAGGCACTCCTGCAGTCAGTGCTGGTTCTACCTCCCCTGTTGTTTGTGTTGCAAACCTAACTCTTGTTTCTTTCCTGGGCAAAGGAAACTGACTGTCTTTTCCTGTTGCCTCTCAGATGACACAATCGTGTACAAGGTCCAGAACCTCCAGTGGACAGCTGATTTCTCTGGTGATGTCACCCTGACATGGGCTCGGCCAAAAAGGATGTCCTCGACCTCCTGCGTCTACAACATCTACTACAGGTACATCATCCCCTGCCTGCTGTTGTATCAGGTAAAGAAGAGGAGTGTGAGCCCAGGTGTGACTGTATTTACTGCAGACAACCTCACAGAATCAGGCCTGAAAGATTCAGAGCTGCTTAATCAAGTTCTGCTAGGAAAATCTTCCAAGATTTGGGACCAAAGGAGACACAAAATGGATGTAACTAGAGGGCATTTGTGACAAACTATTGGTTTCCTCCTTGATTATTTACTCAGACGTTAAAGTAGCTATATTCATTTTTTTTTCCACTTGGATCTTTCTTTGTGGGACCACGAACAGTAAGAACAAAGACATTAAATTAGAGCACAGCAGTTGTAGAAAACCTCAGGGGCTTCTAAGTCACCAAACCATGGTTAGTTCAGGCTTTCCAACAGCATCTTTTCAATCTRGTGGTGTGGCTTTGCCAAAAAGAAAACTAAGCAGCAACATTTTAATATTGTCCCACCCTTTCGGACAACCTGCAAGCACCATCCTGACGGGAGGTGTGTGACTCTCCCACGCAGGATGGTCGGGGAAAGCATCTGGAAGATCTTGGAGACCCACAGCAACAAAACCAACAGCGTTTTGAAGGTGCTCAAGCCTGACTGCACCTACCAGGTGAAGGTCCAGGTGCAGTGTCTGAGCCGAGTCTACAACACCAACGACTTCATCACGCTCCGGGCGCCCGAAGGACGTAAGCAGAGCTGCTGCTCCCTGCAGTGCCTGGCAGATTCACGCTGCTTTGGCCTAGAAAGATATCCCTGCCATGAACAAAAAGGGTCTTTCCATAGGCTTGGGAATCGTGCTGGACTGGGAGAAAGGGCCATCCACCCATTTGTCCCAGCTTTTCACGGAGATAATGCTTTTTCCTGTGTGATCTGGGCACACCACTGTGATTGTCCCTAACACCTCTGTTTCTCCCACTAGTGCCAGATGCTCCCCTCAACCTTCAGCTGTCCCTGAAGAAAGAAGCTGAGGGTGTGGTGATGGGCTGGTGGAGTCCCCCCGTGAACGCCCATGGCCTCATCCGGGAGTTTATCGTGAGTGCTGCTGCCCCTTGGGGCTGAGCCYGGCTGGGTGGGATGGGGAACACGGAACACAGCCAGCTGCAGAGGGGGTGGGCCTGGAATGGGACATTTTGTAGGGAAATCTGCTGAGAGCGTTGGGCAGGTTGGGAGAAGGGATCCTGCAGGGCTCTAGGCAGCACCACAGCCCTCGAGTTCTTCATTTCTCCCTTTCTGAGCTGTCCTGCCTCTCTCTGCTGACATTTRGACCCAGAGGGACCTGCTGACCTGTGGTATCTTTGAGCCCTCACCCCCTGTTTTGGTGCTCCTAGGTGGAATACAGCAGCAGTGGGTCCAAGGAGTGGTCATCTCTTAGAACCACCAAGAACTACACGGAGATCAAGAACTTGCAGGTCAACACCCTCTACACAGTCAGAGTGAGTATTTCCGTAGCCCTAAGTGAGCTCTCATTACCAAGTGGTGTAAGTCCTGCACAGTCAAGTACTTGCTAAAAAAAACATCTTGTTAAAGCCCTGCCCTTTAATGCCAACCCACACCAGGGGCTTGGCATTTGCACTCCTAATGTGTACAKTTCCAAGGCCCTTGATTTGCTCCTTCTCCCTAAAGGCCAGGCTGTGTTATGAAATCCTCCCTGCTAATTGCCCATTCCAATGTCACTGCAATTGCCCTGGATCTGGGCCAGAGATAAATTTGGTCCTTGGTGTATCAGTGGGAAAAGAAGCAGATCCGCCTGTGGGGAATGTCTGCACAGGGGAGAAGCTGGGTAATTATAGACAGAAGTAATAGGAATAGGAAATGAAAGTCTGCACAGCGAGCCCTGGGAAATGTGTGCTTTGCCATTGTCCACCCTCTGGGTTCTTAGGGAAGTTCACTGGGAGGTGGGATAAACTCCCCCCCTCCACGTCAGTGTTATTCTCACAGTTGGTTGGAGCCAGTCTTTCCTCCCGTGGCATTCCTTCCCAATATAATCTGTTCCCAAATAMATTTTTGGAACTAGATTCAGTGCTTGCAAGGACCCCACTGGCGTGGTTCTTACCYACTTTATGGCCTGTGGAGTCCCAAGCTCCTTATCTTGATGGACTCYTCGAAGATCTCATAAGAGAGCAGTTATCTGCACCTCCCTCCTCTTAGATTCCTTTAATTGACTTTAAGCAGTCGGCTTTATSTCTGTATTAAGCATTTTATTGCCAAGTAATTAAGCTATTGTTTGGTTCAAAGTCCTTTTCCCATGAGCCCCGCCAGGTCCGTAACCTTGCTGTAACCTCCCCTGTGTTTGCATTGTACAACGTTGTTCATACTCACCCTCTCCTTTGAAAAGGTTGCTGCAGTAACAAGTCGAGGAGTGGGAAACTGGAGTGATTCCAAATCCATAACCACCATCAAAGGCAAAGGTAAAGGTCGTTGTTTTGGTCAACTCGGACAACGTAACAAAAAGGCAGAATATCAGCCTGAAATGTCAGCATCAGCATTCACAGCCACCTCCCTGTCCTTTATTCTSCCTGTTGAGCATTTAACATTATTTAACAGCCTTTTCACTCAGCTTGAGCTGCCTCAGGTTTCGGTGGCACATCTGGAAGGGTCACTGACTCTTCCTCTGAGCTCTGTGGCACCCAGGATGGATGTGCTGCCCTGCAAGTGGGTGAGGAGCCTGGCCAGAGGTGCCCCTCTCTTCCCAGGCTGCAAGTGGATTCCCTCAGACTTGTGGAGGCCAAATCCTGCCTTCAGATAGGCAAGACTTTGCCACCGACTCCTTCACTCTCACTCTGAAAGGATGCTGGCTCATCCTTCCCTTTAGGTTACAATTATTGTGGTTTCTCCTGTAGGTTAGACCATAAAAAACAACCACAGCTCCCAAGAACTGTCACAACATCACAGTCTGACAGCAGATAAGTTCAAACAGCACAGCAAATCATTTCCTTCCCAACCTTTCTTTTAGGAAAGCCTTTTGAAATCATTTGTATTCGTGCCAAATTTTTCATCCAGACTTGTGTCCCTACGTCAAAATTGTCTGCTAATTTGTTAGATAAAAGTGCATCCTCACTCTGTTGACAAAGAATGGAAAGAAAACACCAGGCTACTCAAAGTGCAGGATTCAGATAATGTGAATTGCTTGATAATTAGAAAAACAGGGGTAAAAAGAACAGAAATAACTTTTACTTCAGGTTTTGCATGAGTGTTTGGCACCGATAGCTCCTGACCTCCCTCACCAACTCCTCAGAAGGCCAAGAGCTGTTAGCTGGGATAGGAGCTCATCCTGCTGAGTTCAGAGGGAAATCCCTTTGCCCAGACCCTTCCAGTTCCAGCCTGCACTGAGCCRGGCACAGATGAGGCAGCTTTTAGGTGGTTGAGTTAAAAAGTGATGTCRGTGTCTCCTCTAAGCGGGACATGTCTTAGAGACAGACAAGGTTGGRGCTGGGAGGATGGAGGATGAAAACCTGCATTTATCTGCCCCTCTCAATGAGTATTTTCGTTTCTTTGTGCTGTAGTAACAGGTCTTTTCTCTCTTTCCTCCCAGTCATCCCTCCCCCTGTCATCCACATCGAGAGCTACAGCGAGGACTACATAAGCTTCAGCCTAAAAATGACCACGAATATCAAGGTAAGAGTTTTTACCGTGACATCTGAGCTGGGGAAACGTTAAACAGTGGCTGGGATAAGCTGTCAGCCGTTGAAGTATTGCAATTACCAGTTATTTCACGCCAGATCATTCCTTACTGCTCACAAACTGCCCCGGGGCTGTTAATTAGGATGGAAAATGCAATGCAAAGGCTGTCAGGGGTCTGACAGTAACCCCGTTTCACTGGGTGCAAACACGGCTGAGCTGGTGGCTCTGGTGTGTGTCCTTGTTCCTGCCAGGTCAGTGGTTACGTGGTCAACATCTACTGGACATTCGATACCCACAGGCAGGAAAAGAGGACTTTGGTCATAGAAGGAGAAAAGTCCATCCAAAAAGGTAAATTCTGCACCAAGTGTGAAATTTTTGCTTTGTTCAACACAAAGCAGAAGGATTTATGGGAGGTTATAGGATTTTTTTTGGTTTTTTTGCAACTAGTAGTTTCTGTTTAAACAATTCTGTTTAAATCTGGACAGGACAAACCAGCAAATCCTCTGTTTTGAGGACTTGGAGATTTCAAGCAGATTTGGGATTTACCCCCAGAGCTGCGCTAGTCCTTTCTCATCATATGGGATTTWGTTTGTTGTTCCATTCCTAATCTGCAAAAGGGAGTAGAAACAGAACARGGATTTCTTGGCCTTGTATACAGCACATGTCCCTGTTAATCCCATGTCTGGTTTGGGAAAAACCTCAGTGTGGATATGGGAAATCACCCAGACACAGAAAGGCACAGGCTGGGTTAGATCCCAGAGTCTCAGGTGCTTCTGTATAAAGGAAATTACTCCAAAGAAATGAAAGCACCACCCAAGAGGGGCAGGGCCCTGTCTGTTTGCTGATGCTGCCCTCACCCCGCCCTCCCAGCGCCTTCCCTCACCTGATGGTKCCCCTTTCTCTTCTTGCTCAGTGGCCAATCTGACAGCACACACCCCCTACGAGATTTCTGCCTGGGCCAGGACGGAGCTGGGGGACAGCCCCCTGTCCTTCGTGCACGTGGTGACCAGCGGCACCAGACCCGCGTCCCCGAGCCTCAAGGCCAAGGCCATCAACCAGACGGCGGTGGAATGCAGCTGGACAGGACCCAGGAATGTTGTAAGGCACCAGCCCTCCCCTCGCCAGCCGCCACGGGGTCCAGCTCAGAGCCTCAGAACAGCAYACCCAACCTTAAATCACGTTATTTGGGTTGAATTCCCGGGCCTGAAAAGTTTTATGCTCAAAAATGAGGGGAAGAACCTCCTGCCYTTTAAATAGAAGTGAAGAAAGGTGTCTTACCTGTTTGTTCAGCCACTGATGCAGTGGAGAAGTGGCTTAAATGCAGAGAGCACGATGCTCCAGCAGACTCTGAATCTCTGTTATCCAAGCTGAGCCCAGGAGTTTCAGGTGGAGAGTTCAGAGGCAAGTGGGCAGATTGAACTYGGGCAAGAGGGAGGAAAAAACAGGGAAAAGGGCCCAGAGGGAAAAGGCTCTTTGGTTCATGTCCCYGAAAAGTGACAGCCAGCGGGTGCTCTGGGCCGTGCCGAGCCCTRTACCATCCCTGTTTGTTCTCCTGCAGGTCTATGGCATCTTCTACGCCACRTCCTTCCTGGAGCTGTACAGGAGCCCCCACAACAGCACCACCACGTCCCACAACATCACGGTGCTGGTGCAGCGGGACGAGCAGTACCTGTTCCTGGTGGGCTCCCTTTCCGCTCTCACCCCTGTGCTGCCGCTGCGAGGAGGCACGAAATCACCCTCTGTGCCTCCCCCTCCAGGTCCGGGTGATGTCCCCCTACCAAGGGCCCCCCTCGGACTACGTGGTGGTGAAGATGATCCCGGACAACCGGCTGCCCCCGCGGCACCTGCACTCCGTGCGCACCGGGAAGACGTTCGCCGTCATCAAGTGGGAATCGCCCTACGACTCGCCCGACCAGGACATGGTAATGCCTCGCAGGGCCTTCTCCTGGCCCTGTGCACCCCAAAACCCTGGCTGAAAGACAGATCCTTGCCTTTCTTCTGACGGAGGAAGTCTGAGATCAGGTCTATAAAATCACGGTCAGAGTGCTGACGCCTCCGAGCCCTTCATTTTGTCTCCGCTGGGCGTTAGCTCGGTAACATTCACGCCACGTTCAAAAAGAGCCAGGTCTGGGATATCTGTTGCTGCCCAAGTCTGAAAACGACCCTGGGCGTGTGCCAAAACACCTCTCTGGGCTTTGGCTTTGCCCAGGAGGGCGAGGCTGGGCTGGGGCACTGCCTCCTGCTCCAACAAAGCCCGGTCCTGTTCTCTGCCGCGCTGCCGTTCGGTCAGGTCTCGCTCCATTGAAGGCGAGTCATTTTCCCAGCAAGCTTTCCCCCCTCTATTCTGGTCCAGAGGCTTTAACAGCAAAGCTTTGGAGGTATAAATCTTCCCAGCAGAGCTGGAAACTCTGACGGGGCCAGGGTTTGCATTGCATCCTTGTGATCCACCAAGAAATACAACCTGAGGTTTTCCTCCTGCCCTCATCTGTTCCACTAACTGCATTTTCTGTATCAGTAAATACTGATCTTGGGCAGGGATCCAGGAAGAGGCTTGGAATCTTGCTTCCCAGGCTTTCTGTAAAGCACAGGCTTGGTTTAAAGCAAATTTTGCCCCCCTGTCTAATGTCCTACCTGTCACTGTATGAGATTGCTGCAAGTCTGCAGGAAAGTGAGGTTTTTCCATTCCTTCCCTCCCCCTCCAGTTATACGCTGTGGCAGTGAAAGATTTGGTGAGAAAAACAGATAAAATCTACAAAGTGAAGACCCGGAACAGCACGGTGGAGTACACCATAAAGAAGCTGGAACCAGGAGGGAAGTACCACGTGATTGTCCAGCTGGGAAACATGAGCAAAGAGTCCAGCATGAAGATCAACACAGGTAAAGGGCACCCCTGTGCTGGCTGGAGGCTCCAGCAGCGTTTCTGCAGCTCTTGGTCCTCTCCCACGGCCAAAACCCAGTTCCAAGAGGCCTCCCAGGGAAGGTGATTAACCCCCCCAAACAACAGCAGTGCAGAGGAAGCCTCTCAAATGATATCCAGGGTTTTTCTCCTGCTAAATGGAGGTGGGAAAGACACCCATTTGTGTGGCTATGTACACACCATCAAGTACCATTACGGTCCTACCACTGAGAAATTCCTCCCAGCTTCCATGCCACAGCCTCCTCTCCTCCAGCACATCCCTTTTCCAAGCAGAGTATTGTGCTGATCCCTTAAAAAAAACCCCACTAAGTTTCAGAAGTGACTCCATTGCTGTAAAAGAAAAGTGCCCCCAGTGCCACAACCTCACCTGCTGCCACCCTTCCTCACTTGCAGTCCCACTGTCTGCACCGGACGCCTTAAAAATTATCACAGAGAACGACCATATTCTGCTTTTCTGGAAGAGTTTGGCGTTGAAGGAAAGTAATTTCAATGAAAGCCGGGTAAGTTTTGCTGTGTCTCCTGTCCTACAGAAAATCCTGGAGCAGAGACACTGCAAGGCTCCTTCCACAGACTCTGAAATCCATCCTGTCCTTGATGAGCCCTCTACGAGAGCTCGCTAAAATTCGTGTCACAGCTCAGGCACTGAGGCTGATAGATCCAATTGGTCACCTCTTAGGAACATAATTACTCTCTTAGAAAAGGACAATTGTCCCATGTGTGAGAGGACTGGGAATAGGACACGGCCCTGCCATGCCAGGAAGGCTGAGAGTTGTCATTGTTCAGACTTGGGTAGAAAATCTGTGATATCTGTCTACACAGGCAGGTAGAAATATGCAGAAAAAGCCACCACCCTTTTGGACTCTGTGTTTGGGTGGTCTGGGGTGGGTGCTAAGTACAGAGTGGACCAGACAGACCAAAACAGAATCATTTAGATTGGAAAAAACCTCCCAGACCATTGAGTCCAACCTGTGACCGATCCCCACCTTGTAACCAGCCCTGAGTGCCACATCCAGTTGTTTCTTGAACACCCCCAGGGATGGGGACTCCACCACCTCCCTGGGCAGCCCTTTAAATGTTTAACAACCCTTTTAGTGAAGAAATTCTTCGTGATGTCCAACCTGAACCTGCCCTGGCACAGCTGGAGGCCGTGTCCTCTCCTCCTATCCCTGAGAGAAGAGAAATCTCTTCTCCCTAAACTGGCCAAGGTCAAATCCTGGAGGAGGCTCCACGTTGCTCCCTCCCAGCCGACAGCCCAGCAGATTTAACCTGTTAGATCCAGGAGGAAAACCACATTTCAAAGCCCTTTGGCAAGGAGCAAACCTGCCCTGTGCAGCCAAGTGACTTGGGGTGTGTGTCTCCCTCAGGGTTACGAGATTCACATGTTTGACAGCCTGATGAACATCACAGCTTATCTGGGCAACACCACAGAGAACTTCTTCAAGGTTTCCAACCTGAAGATAGGCCACAACTACTCGTTCACCGTGCAGGCCAGGTGCCTGTACGGGGGGCAGATGTGTGGGGAGCCGGCCACGCTTCTCTACGACGAGCTGGGGACGGGTGAGTCCCTATTTTATTCCCCATCCTCTTCAAAAAAAAAAAGATTTGGGAAGGCCTCACAAACGCTCTGGAAACGCGGTGTGGGTGCAACCGGCGCTCCTCTCCTTTCCTTGCCGCAGGTGAAGACTCCTCCGCCGCCAAATCCGGCCGCTCCACGGACGTGGCCGCCATCGTGGTGCCGGTGCTGTTCCTGCTGCTGGTGACGCTGGGGATCGGGTTCGTGGTGCTGTACATGAGGCACAGGCGCCTGCAGAGCAGCTTCACTGCCTTCGCCAACAGCCACTACAGCTCCCGCCTGGGCTCGGCCATCTTCTCCTCGGGGGACGATCTGGGTACGTGGCCCCCGCTGGCCTTTGGGGACGTGAAATCAGGGCGAGAATTAATTCTTTTGGGCCACCTTGGCATTACAATCTCTATGGATTTGATGTAAGAGTACAAATCGTGGAATAGTTAAGGCTGGAAGAGACCTTTAAGACCGTCAAGTCCAACCGCCGAAAGTTTTCCCAACCATCAAACTCATTTAAACGCCCTCCCTCCAACACAAATCATTCAAAACTTTGAATGTAATCCTTGAGGGATAACAGCTCTCTGGGTCTGTTTTCCAGGAGATGAGGACGACGAAGCCCCGATGATAACTGGATTTTCGGATGACGTCCCCATGGTCATCGCCTGAAGCGCGTTTCCGACTGTACAAACCAAATGGTGTAAATATTTTATTTGATAAGAATAGTTGATTGTTTATTTTAAAAATGCACTTTGAGTTGCAATATGTTATTTTTATATGGGCCAAAAAAAAAAAAAAATAATAATTTTAAGAATACACTTTGTAGTAATCAACTGTGAATTGCAGACTAGGTTGGTTGAGTAACAAATTGCTTTGATTTAACATTAATTTAGTCTTACAAGGCTATGCTTGCTGGGCATGCTTTTAAGTCTGTGAGATATTTTCCGTTGACTAAATTGGCTACTCATTTTATTTTTCTAAGACAAGAATAAATTTATTTAAAAAAAATTAAAATTCAGGAGATTATATATGTAGAGAGAGTTAAGTAATATAGTCCCTGAAGGTTTTGCTTTTACTTTAGGAAAAAAAAAAAAAAATCCTTTGGACTTTGTTTTATATGAAAGTATTTTTGTTGTGTTAATTTATTGGGAAATCTGCTCCAGAACAGATTTCCAAAGTCGTCAGACATTGTACACATTATTGTGTAGAACATGTGCCACTTTATCTTGCAAGGCAGTTGTATCTTGGCATCCCCATCATTGTTCTTGCCATGATAATAAAAACCCCCTTATTTTCACATATTTTTTTCTCCCTTATCAAAAGACCCAATCTTTGAGCAATCTCAAGCCGAGAGGCTGCAGCAYGTTTTTTAGGGATGAGTTTTAGCTCCCTGCTGCTGTAGGAAGCCAAAAGCATCCCTAGACCGAGAGGTGCTGCCCAAACCCCTCCTGCTGCTGCCCGTGCCCGTCCCACCTGGCTGAAATAACCTGTAGCTTACAACCACGACATCACTGAAAAAAAAAACAATTCCACTYGCACCTTAAACCACATTTCCCAGGTAATCAGGACACCTCTCCTCYGTGGAGCTTCCCTCGGATGCCAACACGATGAGGGACGGAAGGGGGAGCAACTTGCTACAGATTTTCCACAGTCACACAGAGCAATAAGTGCTAAAGGTTGAAATTCATTTGGTTTAGAGCAGGGACTCGATGCTCCCTCATTGGAATTTCCTAAAAGCAGCTGTAGTTTTGCCTTCAGCTTTAGAAATAATACAGATACACACACATAAACGTCATTTTCTCATCTCGCATCTCTGGCAGACACAATACCGGCCGCAGAGCCAAATGCAAATGTCTGCTTGCCACCGTTTGGAGCTTTTATTTTGTGACGGCAAAATGTGAAATCTCACCAAAATGTGAACCTCACCACTACCTGCCAGCCCAAGAGCACGACAGGGGCGGATGTTCAGGGCTCTGCCCTGCCCGTGCTCTATATATGCAAAACTCCTCACCAGGAAATGCAGCACACTGTCTTGTCACACTGTTTTTGTTGAAAACAAAACTATTTTTGCTGTGTAGATTAAGTTGTAATTGCAGTCTTCCTACAGATGAAACGAGAGAGGCCAACTATGTTTTGATACGCGACTGATCCGTTTAATTTCACAATAGGAAAATGTATAAAAAGTTGAGGTCAGGATGGTTTGATACTCTAGAGAAATACTAACTCTATTTTCAATTACTGGTGTTAGCATTCCCGGTGACAGATTTTTTTCCCCCTCAAAGCTGGGACCAAACTAGARTCAGATTTTTATAAGTAGCAGCAAGCTTGCAGAGTTGCAATATTTTTACCTTGTCAGTGGATCAGGTGCTGTTCAGGAGTTAAAATTTTGMGTAAATCAACCCAGCACACACAATTTGCCTGGAGTTACAGCTACACAGAGAGACCAGACTCTGACCCARAGGCTAAACTAGCCTAAAAAACATAAATCAAAAATATTTTATACAGGAAAGGAAGCCTAAAAGCAGAGATAAAGAGTGTTGAACCCCTTCCTTATAAAGGAAATATTTTTGGCACAGGTAACTGAAGATTACAATGCAGTATCCCAGAAGATGGTACCTCTCTGCTGAGGATCAGGAGTGGTTAAAWACTGATATTTTGTTCACCCAGGGTAAATCCTGTTCCAGTGCAGAATTTAGAGTTTAGCCCATCTCTGTCTAACCAGATGCCAGGGGCAACCCTTGTAACCACTTCATATTCTGCAGAARTCCCTTAGAGATTTCCAAGCATCACCTGGGGGACTCCTGGCCACTCTGAAAGGCTCCTGGCTCGGAGATGCTCACATGGAGCAAAGCATTTTGGGGTAATACTGTTCCCAAAAAACAACACTCTTGGTTACCTGTAACTCCCTAAGACAACGTGGGCAGAGCAGAGCCCTCAGCAGAGTCACCCCTGCGTGCCCAGGGGTTTGGGGACACTGCAAAGCCCCTTTTACCTTGCGGGGACAGCACTCAGAGCTCCCCCCAGCCCTCCCAGCCCTCCCCTTCACTGCAAAAATCACCACTGTGCTCTCAGCAAAGCAACTTCACAGGGCTAGTGTATTTTATATAGACATAGAGAAGTCTGAGCTCCAGGTGGGGAGTGAGCAGCTTAGATGCAGTTCTGGGGTAAATTGTATATTTTTATGAACTTTTGAAGCACGGAATCTTGTTCACGGAGACATATAGGGGGTGGGAGGGTTCTGCTGTAAATATGGTACGTGGATGTGGATGTATATTTCGTTCTGGTTTTGTTTCAGTAGCCTTATGCAACGTGACATGATTTGTTACCCTGACTTTTGGGAGGTGGCTCGGGTTTACTCTGTAGGAACCGGGTGAAATGCTTGGATCCGTACGGGGTATGGAAAGTACCCTGGTTAGCAGGAACTTCTACCAGATAATTCGTGTTTGCATCCATTTCAGATGTCCGTGGGTGTTCTCAAGTCCATTTGAACAAAAGACTAAGGTTGAACACCAAAATCCGTTGGGGTTTTGGACCATGAGGCTTCTTGTGCTTTGGCTCAGGGTTTTTGTGTGGTTTTTTTTTTTTGTGTTTGGTTTTTACAAAAAAAGACAAGGAGGTGCCATTTTCCAGGCTGGAGACCTGAACACCTCCTGAAGGCCAAAAAAAGSCTCTTTTCAGTCTGGATAAATCCCACCTGTGCGTTGCCAGCTCTGTAAAAGCTCCCTGAACCCGGGGAGAGCAAATCTGGGGCGCACTCTGGATCCGGCTGGAGCAGGAGCTTCCAGCCCCTCTGGGGTTTGACTGACGGCCTGTACCCCAGGAAAACTGCAAGAGGAATTTCAGAGAGGGGTAAAATCTGTGCTGTCCGCAGGGAAAACCCCTGCCTGCAGATATTTCATGTGCAGGACAGTCGGTGTGCTGGAAGTTCACACCCCGGCTCACSCTGCCCTGACTTGTTCCGTGTGCTCCCACCTGGACACGGCATCACCAGGAGACAGCTGCAGGCTCAGAACCGGGAAAAGGCTTCTCCTTGGACAGAGATCAAGTTACACAGAGAGGTTTGGGAGCTCAGAGCCAGCCAGGAAGGGGAGGAGAGAGAGCRGAGAGGCAGTGCTGGCTCCCGGCATCCACAAGGACCTTTGTGTTTGGTGGTCACCTTGGTGGTCAGCACGTTGTTTCACTCCTCCTGTTTCCAGAGTGTCCAAAAACCTCACATTAGCCACCAGGGAAAACCCCACCTGAGCCAACAACTCTCCCTGAGCAGAATTCCCATTCCTTGCAGGGCAGAGCTCAGTCTGAGCATCTCCATGCTCGGAATCTCTTTGTAGGAACAGAGTGGTTTTAATGACAAACTTCACCTGCTTGCTGATGGAAATGTAAAATGCGTTCAGGAAAAAAAAATAACCTTTTCTGAAACAACTTTTTAGTCTCCTTCAAATGGACTTGAGAAGGGAAATGGTGCAATAACTTAGTTACTCTTGGACCCCGAGAGCGTCTTCATCCCTGGAAATAGCTGCAACATTATAATTAATCCTTCAAAACGTGCAGCAGTCCACAAGCAGCCAGCCTCTAATAGAGGTAGTGTCAACTTTTAATCAGGTTCTTTAAGTGAAGTTTAATGTTTTACTATTTGAATTGCTACTCTGTGTCCTTTGTTTGTTTTTTTTTTTTCATTCACTGATTTCTGCTATGTATTATTGCACAATTTTGAAGGAATTTTTGTCTGTCAGGTTTTTTTTCCACTTAATGATAATAATAAAAATGGATTGGGTAAACAAAACTGCTTTCTGTAATTATTATCCAGCCTCTGTGTGTCTAGTGCAGGAAAAAGGAGACTTTTTTTTCTGAATGTACTTTTGTTTTAGAAGGASGTGTGGTATAACCTAAGAGGATCATAGAGTCGTGGAATGGTTTGGGCTGGAAGGGACCTTAAAGATCATCTCATCCCACCCCCTGCCATGGGCAGGGACAATTTCCACTATCCCAGGTTGCTCCAAGCGCYGTCCAACCTGGCCTTGGACACTTCCAGGGATCCAGGGGCAGCCACAGCTTCTCTGGGCACCCTSTGCCAGGGCCTCCCCACCCTCACAGGGAAGAATTTCTCCCTGATATCCAAWCTRAACCCRCCCTGTGTCAGCTTGAAGCCATTCCCTGTGTCCTGTCATTGTTCCTGATCCGACTGCAGTCAGAGGACCAGGGCGATCAGAATGGGGAAAACTGAGCTTTGTGCCGAAGGAGCAGCAGATCCTGGAAGGTGCCACCCTCATTCCTAACGCAGTCACGTCTGGCTGTCCCTTCCCCCAAGGTCACTCAGTCAGCGACACCCCCAGACACSAGACAGCATCTCCAGCCTGCCCAAGCTTCACCTCCGCGTCTGCTCCGCACCACCTCCAGCGTTCAGCCCGGCTCGGTGCCCACATCACACTTAATTCCCGTGCTCAAAACCCATTTCCACACGGATCCCGTCCCTGCACGCTGCTTTTGCAGGCACGCCCGGCACCCGAGCAGCCGAAATCCGGCAGGATTCCTCCCGGCAGGGCGAGGTAACGAGCAGGCAGCAGCCTCTTCGCACGCACCTCGTTTCTCAGCGCAGATAATTGCCAAGGCGACTCGTGATCTTGGTGGACATAATTGAGGCGTGCGAGCATCCTGAGTGTGGCACTTCATTAACGTTTAGCTCAAGGCGACGTTAACAAACAGTCATTCCTTCCTCCCCCCTCGGTCGGGAATGAAGCTGATTTTTCCTACTGCTGCTGGAATAGATCGTTCCCCCCCCGGGGAGGTACAGGGAGTTGCACCTCATTCCCAGGCTCCTACTTTCTGTTGGAGGGATCAACGTGACTCTGAAGCTTCGGCGCCGTCACTGAAATGGAATAAAAGTTTGCCTCCTCTCCCAGGAAAACCTGCAGGTTTGTATGGATAGGGAAGATTTCCACCCTAATCCTTTACTGCCTTCACTATAGAATGTTACATTTTTCCCCACTATGATGAGGACCCATCAAGGAGGAAGATTCCAGTTGATGGAGGAGTTTTGGTTGGAGCACATGGCACAAACCCATCCAGGAGCTGGATCCAGGCTCCCTTCACACTCTGCTGCTCCTGAAATTCCACCTCTTTCCCCCAAAACAACACAGGGGGCTGCTTCCAGCGGATGCCCTGCAAGCACAGGGAGGGGAAGATGTGGATCCTGCCTGCAGGAGCAAGGAAATCAGGTGGAAATACAGCAAAAAAAGGCCATCCCACCATGGGTTAATCTTTCCACAAAATAATGGGCTCTAATCTTGAGAGAGAGAGCAGCTGAAGTTCTGGCTCACTGCTCCTCCTTTGAGCGAGCGCTCCCAGTGTCTCGTGCCAGACTCCTGAACGATTGTGTTCAGCCTTTCTCAGCTGGAAAGATGAAATAACTGAGGATATTTCACAGCAGAACTCAAGCTGGATTTTGGGATGGAGGAGCCAAGAGTTCCCAGATAGCCCAGCCCCTGCTCTGAGGAAGGAAGAGAGGGTCTGTGGGAAGGAAAGATTCATGCTAACCATCAACATCTTGGCTCCTGYCACAAACCTCTCAACCTGCCAAGTGTGGGATGCAAGAAAAATGGCATCTTCCAGGATGTGAGGTTTCTTTTCTTTCCTGTAAATTATAGGCATCCAGAAGCCCACATCCTCAAGCTCCCAGAGCTGGGCTGACATCGTGCCCAGCACATTTCTTCTTCCCAGGCTCTGCAGAGCAACCCAGAGAGCAGACCTGACCTCTTAGTTTTCAGAGCACCTGTGTGGGGTTCTGCTGGAAAAAATCCCACGGCTTTGGAGGATGATGGAGGGTCATAAAAAAGGAACTAGACAACGATTTGGGAAAGAAGGGCAGGAAGACAGTCAGTGACTGGGAATGGGGTGTGAGCTGAGCAGGAGTTCATGGAATACATCCCGAAGCTACRACCTGGCACTGGCTGTACAGGAGGGGAACGTTTTAGAGGTGGAGGATCTGAGGCAGAGGTGGACAAGAGGTGACATTCACATCACCAAGCCTCACATCCCAGGGTGGCTCAGCCGAAAGAGAAGGATTATATTCCCTAGATCTTCCTGTAGCCAGTGTAGGGAAGCAGATACCCTCCAAGGAGGAATTTGGAACCTGCATGGCAATTTGGGACTTGAACGAGCCATTCTCAATCGTTTTTGTACACTGGGGGAATGGCTKCCTGTGCATTTTGTATTTCCCCAAGCCTGAGATCCCCAAGGGTAGCGGCAAGAAGATGGAGAAGAGGTTGGAAGTTCCTCCTGGCCTGGCCTCTATGTCACATCAGGCAGGATTCATCCCTGCCCAAGCTGAGAGGGTCACTCCGGGCCTCGTCTGCAGCCAAGGATGAGGCACAGCAGTTCAGGGAGTGCTTCCCTCATCCCAAAATAGGTCAGACTCTCTTGGCTATAACGGGAACTCGAGGCGACTGCCTCACGCCGAGCCTTGGGACTGTCGGACACCGCAGCCTACGTGAGACGAATCCCAAAGCCGTGGCCCCGGGTGAGAACATCCCCYCTGCAGCCAGGCAGCTCCTGGAGCACGCACACCCTGCAGGCTGCAGAGAGCCCTCGGCCAAACATCTCCTCTTTGTTAGCACCCCTTCCCCAGCAGCTTCCCGAGGCGCCAGGGCTTAGCCTGGCTCTCTGCAGTGACACAGCTTTCCTTCCCCCCCGCCGGGGCTTTCTCGGGATGCCTCGGAAAGCCAGGAACAGAAGCCTGGAGGCCAATTCCCAGTTGTGTGTTCAGTCACGAGACCAGCTCGGTTTTCCATCCAGCTCCACTTTGCAGTAGCTGCGTGCAGCTCATCGCCAGCCTGTCTCTGCACCCTGGAAATTACCACGGCAGACTGGGAGCCGGGAAAGACAATAGCACGTTTGGCTCGTTCGTTTGGATCGGCACCCTTTCCAAATGTACTTTTCCTCCTAAACTCGTTTAACCTCCCATCCAAAGAGCCACGAGGATGGCGAGCTRTTTGTTCCGAGCCCAGATCTCCCGGGAGAGGCGGCACAAAGAATAGGAGGCAGCCCGGAGAGACGGGGGAAGAGGGGAAAACCGAGCGAGGGATTCGAACGCATCGCCCTTGGAGACCGTGCCAGTGACCTGCTACGGGTCCAGCCGTCATAAATAAACGGGCTGCGTTTATTGTCTGGCCAAGCACGGTAATGCTTGAGCCGGTTCCAGCGGGTGGGGCCGCGGCCGGCACCGCTCCCCGGTGCTGAGACAAAACAGATGCCGCTCGCCCGTTCTCTCGGGCGGTTTGTGCCGCAGCCCCCCTCGCCCGCCGGGGATCGGGGGTTTTGTTACCCATCCCCGCCCCCGAACCGCAGCCAAAACCTTCCGCCGTGGCGGTGAATCCTAAAGCACGAGGGGTGGCGGTGCCAGCGCAGCCCCAAAGCGGCGGCGATGGAAGAGCCGCGCCGCTCTCCCTGCGCACGGACCCCGCGGATGCTGCGCACCGGTCCTAAAAACCCAGACGCACCCGCGGGAGGGCTGAGCGGGGTGTGGGGAGCTGGGAACCGGCTCCATGTGTACCAGCACCGATCGTTCACTCGTTAACCTGCTTTTTTTTGGCCGATTCGGTCCAAGGCGAGCAGTTGCCAGCCGGCCCCGCTGCCAGCCGTGTGCAGTAGATGGCAGCAGAAGCTTTAGTCACCAGCCACCAAACCACCAAACTCACAAGGATCCCTCCCTCCTCCTCCTCCTCCTCCTCCTCCCCCCCGCCTTTCTTTTTTTTTTTTTTTTTTTTACTTTTTACTTTTGGTGGCCTCAAAAATTATTAGTTCCAGATGAGCTCCTGCCATTGTAATAGTCCATTTAACCCGATCCACTCTGAGCGGAGTCAGTGCAAGTTCAAATGCAGCATTTTCACGTGTAAACTGCACATCAGAGACGTATTTCTGCACGGCTTTGGGCATGCCTCGTGCAGCAGAAAAGGGGAAATGCGGAAGGTTAAACCTCACACACACACACACACACGGCCCCGGCCGTGGGCAACAATGGCACTTTGTCAAGCCAGCGCTGCCAGAGCGGGGCTGAACTTATGAATTGAACCAGGAACCTCAGCACTGCTTCTCCCTTTGAAGATTAGCACTAATAAGCCAAACCAGTGGGTATTTTGTTTTATAAGGAAAGAGCATTTCAAGTCACGTACGCTGCTATTGTTGGACACAAAACATGTTCTGTCTCTGCCTGTGGTGACTCCAGCGACTGCTCCACGCTTGTCTTTTGCTGGGATTACCTTTATTTTTGTACTATATTAAATTTACCTCCCACCGTCTTTCAGGCCTGTGTAAAACTGATGACGTTTCCCAGGGCTAACTGCACATATGTAGTTAAAAACTCTCTTTTTGTTATCATACTATTTTACTACCATATTCAAATTTTATGCCTTATGTGGATTATTGGGAAACAATAATCAGCACTACCAGATTTCCCTCCTACTGGAATGACAGGCGCATCCCATATAAACAAGCTCCATGTCAGAGGTGCATTAAATGATTTGTTTCTGGTAAACGAAGACAGCTCTAGCACAACACATGGAAAATTTCATGTTGTTTGCTTTTGTAATTCACTGTACACACAGCCTTTAATCTGAGGATCTCCGAGCACTCTGCACAGTTTAATTAAGGCCCACAACTGCCATGTTGGGGAAGTACATTAAGCGTTGTTATGCTGATTCTTTACAGATGGGCAGGCTCAGGGACTGAGTTGTGTGCTCCAAACTTCCCTCTCCCCATCCTGGATCGGTCCTTAAAGCTTTTCCATGTGGCCTTCCCAGCGACAGACAGAAAATAGATGAACTCAAACCCCCAACCAAACCTGCTTTCATGCAGGGCTGAGCCTTCCAGCAACATGTTGTACCTGCAAAGCATCTGACTGCATTCCCACTCCCTCACTTCTGGTGGAAAACTGTGTTTCTGCCATGTGGATCAGCACAGGGCTTGGTTAATTCTGCGATTCTGTGATTCTGTCTTAAACACCCCTCTCCCCAGCCTTCCTGCAACGTGTTAAACCCTAAACCCAGGTACTGACATGACCCCAACATCGGGTCAGGAGCCAGACCCCGTCCCAAACTGAAACCTGCCAGGCCCCAGCCCTGCTGTTTTGCTGCACAGAGCTGGGAAGAAGAACATCCCAGCATCTTGGCTCCCAAAGCCCCATTTTTCCACGGTATTCTCTCCTGCGGGATCTGTATGGAAACCACTCGCAGCGCCGAAGCCACAGGACAAATGAATGGGAATTCACCCTGCCAGTGATATCCATCATGAGACACAAGTCTGCGCAGGGGAGGGGCACGCTGAGCCCTAACCAGCTGCACATGTACAGTGTCTGCCTCATCCAGCCCCTGGCCTCGGGGACCGAGCAGTTGCTGAGCCTCGGGAGTGGGATCGCGCTCCCAGCCCCGGGARCGGCCGGGTCACCCCCTGCTCCCGGCTCCTGCCCTCACGCCTAAGCCGCTCCAGGCCACCACCTCCTCGCTGGCCTTGGGAATGGGCACTCAACCGGCTTTGGCCAGGGAGGGAATAGGTGCTGGAGTCAYTCGGCTTTTCCCGACATTGTGCCGGCTCCGGCTGTGGAGCAGTTCTCCATGTCTCCCTTTCCCGTGTTCCTTCCCCCTCTCCTCCGCCAGCTCCTTTGTTCTCGTGCTTACAGCAGCATCGATTTGCTGTCAGAAAGCAACATGGCCTTGGAGTTTCTGTACACGCAGCCCAAATCCAGCCGCCCGGAACCCGCCCCTCTCTCGTCCCCGCTCGGGGTTTCGGATGTCGGTGCCCCTTCCCGCTCCTCTCAAACCCGCTGGGTGCCACGGCCCCACACAGAGCCCCAGAGAAACACCTGGGCAGGGCCAGGTCCTTCTGCTCCTCTTTGCCACCAGCTCAGGCATCTCGAAGGTTTCAGTCGTGTTTTCCTACTGTGGTTTGAGAAAATCTCCTCCCTGCTGCTGCCTGACCAGAAGTGTGGGTTGGTTTTTGCAGAGCAAGCGGCCCCAGGACTGCTGTCCTCGGTGTGTTTGCAGAATGGATAGAAAACATGAAAGGACAGGGCATAAATCCACGTCCCTCCTGGTCTGCCAAGATCAGATCCAGCTTCTGGGTCTCTCCTACGGAAGCGGGGGATCGCTGCCAGCCCTGCTAATGCTTTAAACGGGACCATGGGCTCCATCTCACCTCATGAGGGCACCTGGGGGAAAAAACTCCCAGCAGTCCCCGTGCTGGGTGCTGTGGCAATTTCCATGACCTGTTAACAATTCCCTGCCTCTCTCAGCTTCCAGCAAGTGTTGCTCCAAGCCTACACGTGCCAGGTTTGAGAGAACCAGCCCTCAGCTCACACCCCTCCAGCCCAACCTCCCATGGCCGTTCCCCYGGCGTGGGGTAACCCAAGTCCCTTTAGCGACTTCTCAGAGGGCTGAAGCCCCATTTTCACTTGGTTCCAGTTTCCAAATCCCCTCTCTTTTCCAAGCTCCTTTGCTTTCACCTGCTTTTGTTCAGCTCTCCTGTGAAAGGAGGGGTTGGAAGGGGTGACAGGTCTGTAAATATAT
This sequence comes from Amblyornis subalaris, assembly GCA_018881555.1. Classification (NCBI taxonomy): domain Eukaryota; kingdom Metazoa; phylum Chordata; class Aves; order Passeriformes; family Ptilonorhynchidae; genus Amblyornis; species Amblyornis subalaris. The sequence continues at coordinate 4,108,588 of JACAXG010000038.1, read as the reverse complement.
CGTATTGTCTATGGGAAAAAAAAAAGGTAGAGCAGAAAGAGTGATGGATATACTCTTCCCCTCCTTGCACTTGGGACAGATGAAGGAAGATGGCAGATAATTGCTCTTTATTGTGCCCCGGGTTCACCTTAAGATGAAGGAASTGATAAGATTTCAATTAATGTCATTTAAGATTCCCTGCAAGCTGTCCCGTTCCTTTCTTGGCTTCTTTCCTCCCCTGAAATTGTGGTCCTCAATGCCGCTTTTGTAACCCCGCGGGAGCTCCCTAAATGGGCCACATCCTCACCTGGTGAGCACTGTCAGGGCACCGTCGACAGCAGTGCAGCAATGCTAATTTAGACCAGATGACAATCCCCCTGCAGCCCCGCTCTGGATTTATTATAGGGCAGGATAGATAACATACTTCATTATACAAAGCAGGGATCGTTTTCCAGCTTGCCCAAGAATGAACCGAGGAGCTTTTCTAATCAGCTTAAACTGATCAAGATATCCAGGCACGGAAAGCCTGATATGATATCCAGGTTTCTGGGTAAGGCACCTTACGCTGAGCTTTCTTACTTTCCCCGAGTAATTGCATCAAATTCCTCGGGATTGCTTTCTTGAAGAGGGAGAATCCAGGGAGCTGCAGCCCAGGGAGCTGGCACCTTGTTGAATAGCACCCACGAACACACTGGGGCAGAGCGAAACCTTCACTAGATATTTGTTCTTTCCGAAAAAAAAAAAAAAAAAAAATCAGAAAAAAATATGCTAAAAGGAATAAATGGGTGCACAAAGCTGCTTGTGAGATTTTGYGCACTGGAAACGTCTGAATTTTGATCTCATTTTACCTAAAGCCAGAAGAAAGCACTGAATCACCAAGGTATTCCAGAACAAGCCCCAACATCTTGAAAACGTTCACACTGCTCCCTTCAGATTTTCAAAATGTCTCCTTACAAATATCTGCTGGCACGCAGTCACAACATCCTTCTTTCTGACTGTGCCGCCTCGGAATAAAGCAGAATTTCCGCGTAAAGAAACGACTCCCGGCTCTCACAGCCTCCCCGATTCAAATAAATTATATGTATGTATTTATTGCTACAAACAGCAGCGAAAAAGCCSCGACAAACATCCACCAGAGCAGCGCAAATAGCTGAAATTCCTTCCCCCCCCTGCAGATACACTAATGTTTATTGTACCCAAGAGCATCCATTTTCGCTCCTCTTCTATATATACACGCATGACGTTTCCATATGTTCTTCAGCCCAGCTCCCTGCTAACATCCCACCCTCCAGGGGAGGGCGAGAAGCCTGGGAGCAGTGGGGGGTTCAGCCGGAGACCCCGGCTCGGGCGGGAGCTGGGTGGGGAAGGAGAGCGGAGCTGAGATTTTGTGCCTCCTCCTCCTCCTCCTCCTCCTCGTGGTGCACCTGAACCCATCCCCGCGCCCTCCCGGTGCCGGCAGGGCAGAGATGCCCCAGCGAACGGCGATTTTCCTGCCGCGTGTGCATCCGCTCCCCCCAGACGTGCCCTGCAGCAGCAAACCTTCCCCTGCTCCTTTTTTTTTTTTTCTTTTTTTAATTTTTTTTACAATAGCCATTCCCAAGGTGTGAAATCTGCGGGAGGGGGGGGCAGGTTGGGGAGGGGGGTATTGCATCTGTGAATATGATTACAGGCTTAAAACGTGTGAAGTCTTTTCAGATTTAATGAACCAGAATGCGACTTTCATTTTGGCTGTGCATATTTTGAACCCTAATATATGTTTATTTAGTCTAATTAATTGCCTTTTTCTTTTTTTTCTTTTTTTTTTTTACCCTCTGGAAGGTACCTGCTCAGCTCTCCCAAGTATTTTGCAGCATCCACACACAACAAAGGCTGCTCCTCTGCAATCCACGGACTGAGACCTCCTCTCGCCTGCGTGACRGGAGGAGGAGGCTGATTTGAGAAGGAAACACTGTTCTTCCACAGATTGGAAAGTCATTTTCTCCTCCTAGGTCGATACTGAGGCGCYGCATTTACCTGGCTTTAGCAGATGATGTGGTTGGAGATGGAAAAGTCAGGTGGGGGGTGAGAAATTTAGCAGAAATTTGGGATTAAGGAGAGGCAGGGACGGTGTGAAGGCTGCACGTGGGACCTCCTCGGACAAAGGCAGGGATTTACATTTGTCCTCTGTGATTTCAGTCCTCCAGCTCAATAGAGCAAAATAATGTGGCAAAATAAACCAGGAGGAGGAAGTCCTTGAATGCCAGCAACAGATAGCCCAGCACGTAACAACCGACCCAGCCACAGGTCTTTGAGGAGCAGGTAGGACACACTGRCAACTTGGAGATGGAAAAGCTGGCACAGCCATGAGGGAAATCCTTCCCAGTGAGCCAAGACAAAGGGCAATGCCAGCCAGAGCCAGGGCAGGGGATGGGAGTGCTCAACTGAGCACCTTGCGATGCATGAGATGATTAAATTTGTGATATTGTACACGGAGCACACATACAGTGCCTTTCATCTGGAGACCTGTTWGTTCTTCTGACTGCCCTTGTCCTGCTAGGTGGTGATCTGCTCAAAACCCTTCTTTATTTATCTTTTCCATCATGCTCTGGACGTGATGTAGTAGACAGACCCTCCGGTCCTGAGGATGAATCCATCCTGCCCAAGCGATCACCATTGATCACAGATAGAAAATCTGACCGTGCTGATGGACAGGATGATCCATAACCCCCCCAAACCAGGGGAAAGCTGCTGACTTGCAGCGAGGATTTGCAAGGCCACATCCCTCATCTGCTCCCTGCAGACCGAGGGCTCGAATCTGAAACTCTCCTCGGGCAGTCACCAATCACATCTTCCTGCCCTCTAAACCCTTCACCCCAAACATCAAACAGGCTTTTTTTTTTTTTTTCCCCCTCTACTATGAAAAGTTTTTCAGGACAGGAAAAGCGTTTCCTGTCCAGACCAGACACCGGCTTCCTGYAAGCTCTCCAGCAGATCGTGTAATCCTACGCCCCTATTTGTAAAATGAAGATGATCGACTGCCTTTGTCTCCTCTACTCAAACGTCCAAGCTGTGGTCCTTAACTCAGGCACGTGACCAGGCATAACTCTGCCCTGATCTCATACAGCACTGCAGCAATACTCATAAATAATGGCAGAGTTACGAAAGTAGGATTTACAGTAATGCGTCAGAGCGCAGGATGACAGAATTGCCTGGGTTTACTCTGAATTTACATGAGAATAAACAAGGCCAGACTTTTGCCCTAATTCTGCAGAAGGGCCCCGGGCTGTGTGTCTGCGTTCCATCTCCTCACCCCCACAGCCTCTTACGTGGAAGTTCATTTATTTTAACATGATGAACTCGGAGACGAAAAGTTTCCCCCGGCCACGCAGCTCCGTGGGCTCTGCTCAGAGGTGGCCAGGCCGTGGGTGATGGACGGGGATGTGATGAGGGCATTGCTCCATGACTCAGCCAGGGCAAAATTTTGGCTGTCCCTACACATCCATGTGCATCCCAGCAGAGACAGGACACTCAGCACACCTCACCCTCTGAGGAAACCCATATAAACCCACCTAAAACGTCTCTGCTTTGGGAGGACAGAGAACTGAAAGGGTTAACTGGCKGCTTTAGCGATGAGCTCTGGTTACACAGAGAAAATTTTGAAAAAAAACCTCCTTTTGGACACGGGCCACGAATGCAAATGCTCTGAAAAGTGGGATTGGTGAGGTCAGACCTGGTGCTCCTGGGCTGGTGGAAATGAAATGGTGGAGTCCCCAAGGACCGGYGAGGTTTCTGTCTGGGCTGCAGAGTGAGCCAATCCAGTGGTGGAAGGAGCTGTGCTGGGCAGGTTGTGGCACTTACTCCTTCCATCCTACAGCCCCSAGGCCTTCCCAGCAACCTGAGGCTCATGACATGAGCCAGTGGTGGCCCACATGGTACCTGCTGCCGTTTCAGGGGTGAGACCAGAGCATGGAGCTCCAAGGAGATGCTCCCTGACTCCTGGCATGAGTAGAGTCAGGAATCAGCTCTCTGACCCTGCACCCTACARGGATTCATGAAAGCCACCATCAGCTTTCAGACCCCAACAGCATTGCAGGCCCCTTATCCCACATAATTTTGTTAACAGGACCACTGACCCCATGGGCCACCCCAGGGCATGCCCAGCTCTGCCAAAGCACCTCAGTGGTGGCCGCAGAGGGAGACCACGAGCCACTGCAGGGCCACGGGAGGCAACCTGTGTGACCCCACGGTGGATCCAGGCTCCTGACTGACAAGGCACAGGCTGGGATGACTTTCCAGGAAAAGTAATGAGCAGGGAGAGAGGAAAAGAAGAGGCACCAGCCCCAGGGAGGTTGGAGAGGGAGCTCCATCCCTTTCGGAGAGGGAGCGTGGCTGCCAGCAAGCAGGGGGCTGGATTTGATGACCCAGGAGGTGCTTTGCTCCCGTGGGAGGGGGGGTGGCTGTGGAGAAGCAGGGTGGTTATGTAAGGAAAGCATCTCTGCTGCAGCAGCATCGCGATAGCGAGCGGTTCAGGGTGACAGGCAGGCAGATCTGCTTACTGGGCTGTTCCTCCCTCAGCAGGCACTGCTGACAGCCGGAACGGGGACGTGGGTTAGAGCCGGCTCTGAAACAACGGGTCCTGCTCGGTTACACTCTATAAAGTGATACTTTCTGCTCAAAGACCTCTGTGGAGAACAGGATCCTGAGGGATTTTCTCCAGGGTTGGGAACCGAGCTTTCCCACCAGCTGCTCTCTCGTCTCCTCCCTCCTACACGGAATGGTTGGGGTTGGAAAGGACTTTAAGCATCATCGTAGGGTGGTCCATCATGGAGTCGCTGCAGCGCAGTGGTCACACACAAGGATCTCCGAGTGCAGCTCCTGKCATTGCACAGCACCATCCCCAGTGSAGGGAAGGGACTTTACGTGGTCTGCTTTTGCGGGATAAAGGGAATTAAAGTGTCGGGTGGGCTGAAGGACAGTGCAAAGAGAGAGTGCCCGCCGTGTGAGCCCGGGGTGGGCCAGGACCCGGGATAGGGCAGGATCCGGGATGAGGCCGGACCTCGGCTATGGGACAGGACCCAGTGTGTGAGCCGGGGATAGGGCAAGACCCGGGGATGGGACAGGACCCTGGGGATGTGCCAGGACCCCGGGATGTCTCAGAATCCAGGGATGTCTCAGGATCCTGGGATATCTCTGTACACGGGAGTGTGTCAGGACCCGAGTACAGGGCAGGATTCCCGTGATGTCGCAGGATCATGGGATGGGGCCAGATCCGGAATAACGCAAGATTCCCGGGATGTCTCAGGATTCCGGGATGTCTCAGGATCCCGGGATGTCTCAGGACCCGGGGATGGGGCAGGATTCCCGGGATGTCTCAGGACCCTGGCATGGGGCCGGACTCGGGGATAATGCAAGATTCCCGTGGATGTGTCAGGACCCGGGGATGTCTCAGGACCCGAGGATGGGGCAGGATTCCCGAGATGTCTCAGGACCATGGGATGGGGCCGGACCCGGGATAATGTAAGATTCCCGTGACGTCTCAGGATCCCGGGATGTCTCAGGACCCCAGGATGTTTCAGGACCCGGGAATATCTCAGGACCCCGGGATGTCTCAGGACCCCGGGATGGGGCCGAATCCGGGAACGTGGCAGAATCCCGGGATGTCTCAGGACCCCGGGCTGGGGCCGCACTCGGGGATGTGTCAGGACCCGCGGGGATGTGCCGGGACCCGCGGACGGGTCAGGATTCCCGGGATGTCTCATGACCCCCCGGGGATGGGGCCGGGCCCGGGTCCCGCCGCGGGCGCGCGCCCCGCCCCGCCCCGCCCCGCCCCGCCCCGCGCGCGCGCCCCTCCTCCCCGCGCTCCCATTGGCTGCCTTGGCGCGGCCGCAGCCAATCAGCGGCCTCCTGCCCCGCCACGCCCTGGCAACAGGGGCGGCCGCCGCTGGGTTCATCTGAGGTGCCCCGGCCCCGCCGCGGGTTCAGCGCTCCCAGACGGCTCAGCCCCTTCTCCCCGGCTCCCCTTCCCCTTCCCCTTCCCCTTCCCATTCCCATTCCCGCCGCCGCGGCCGGCCGAGCCCCGAGCCCTCGCTCCTCGCCTCCCCCCCGCCACCGCTTGCGCTCCCCGGGTGCGACAAACCCGCCCCGAGCATCACCCCCCCAGGCGCGCAAACCACCGCGAGCTGTTTGCTCTTCCGTGTCACAGCCCTTTCCTGGGGTATTTAATATTAGCATATAGTTAATGTACTTATATATTCAATATACTTATATATTCAATATACTTATATATTCAATATACTTATATATTCAATATACTTACATATTTAATATACTTATATATTTCATATACTTTTATATTTCATATACTTATATATTTCATATACTTACATATTCAATACACTTGTATATTTCATATACTTATATATTTAATATCTTTACGTATTCAATACACTTCTATATTTAATATACTTACATATTGAATATGCTTACATATTCAATATACTTACACATTTAATAGACTTATATACTCAATGCACCTATATATTTAATATACCCCGGCAAAAAGAAATAAATTAAATTACATGTATATTTAATATACACACACAGCCCGCTGAGGTTGCAGCGTGAGGGAAGAGCTGAAATCCGTGGCCGAAAGGTCCTAGAAGAGGCTGCACGCCGTCTTTCCTATGTAAAGATCAAACCCGTTCGCTCGCCTTCCTCGCTATCATTTTTAATTAATGAAGGCAGCAGTGCCTGCGGATACGGAACCGGGGAGAACGCCCTCCCCATCCCTCTGCTGTATTTCCTTTAAGGAAAAAAAAAAAAACGGAAAAAATGGCAGGGAATAATAATAATAATAATAAAAAAAATCATAATCAGCAAAGATTGTAATCGTGCRACAGATCCAGGTGATTAAGCACAACATTTCATGGTTTTCCCCGGCGCTGCGGACCGCGGGGATGAGGGGGTTACGTCTCGGGGCTGGTCTATGATTTATGTAAAACATTTTAGCGCACCGGAAAATAGACAGCGGAGAAAATCCAATTCCAGATGATTCAAAAGGCACAAAGACAATGGGAGAAAAGGACCAAGTTCAGCTCATTTAAATGCTGTTAATTGTTCATTCCCATAGTGAGACGGTTTCTTCTGCAAATGAGAGAACAAACCCTTTAACGTTGTGTCCTTTTTTTTTTCTTTATGAGCACCGTGCCAGGACTGAAGTGAACCCAAATAATCTTAATCACTGAATAGTACTTGCTGTTTTATGGCTTTTTAAAGAAAGAGGGAGAAGAAAAAAGAAGAAAAGCCGCAGATAATGCCGTCCTGGCACAAAGAGCCGGAGCGGGGTTGGAAGTCACTGCAATCTGCGCCCAGACCTCTTGGAGGTCTCGAGCACCGCTAGAAACCGGCGAACGGGGAGGGAAAAAAAACCTTCCTAGGGGGAACAAAGTTCCATTTATTGCTCACCGGTGAGGGCTGCGAGGGGCTGGCTGCACCTCCAGCTACACATCGGCGTTCTGCTCTAGGTGTCCAGCACTTTATTTAGTTATTTATTCATTTATTTTCCCSGGCGTTTACCCCAGCAGCAGTCCCCGACGCAGCGAAATGTCACATTAGAGCCGGCGCTCGCACTGAATTTTCGGCTCTCGGCTGCCAGGGGAGGTCGGAGGCTCTGGCGAGCTGCCCTCGCCCCTTGAAGCCGTGCCTGACATGACTATAAAAGGCGAGAGGAGGGAGGAAAAAAAGGGGCACGAGAAGGAGAAACGCTGCACGGATAAATACAGGACGTTTAGCGGAGGCACAAACCCGTCTAAAGCCGGCGGGGGTGGCCGGCTGGGGACACAGACCTGGCTGCCAGCCCACTGCAGGGTCCCTCCCCAGCCCCGATCCCTCCCTCCCCTCTCCCACTGCCTCCCTCGGGCTAAAGCAAAGCGAGATGCTCGTAGGGGTTCGGGTAAAGATTCTTTTCCTACCTCGACAGCGGTGCCCTATGTCTGTCCCACCTGCGGGCTTCAGATCCCCACAAAAAGTGATTAAATTCCCTTCCTTCCCGGCTGCCCGTGCCTTTTGTGCCTTGGTTTAGCCTCTGCGGAGCAGGAGTGGCAGCACTGGTGCAGCCAGCACTGCTTTTCCCCATCGCTGGCAACACAAAAATACAAGTGAGGAAAAGCAGTTTTTTTCTGTGGGAAACAGAAAAATCCGCATCCATGGCTGGGAAACGCAGAGGGAAATAAACCCAGCTTGGTAATTCCTTGCCCTCACACCTCGTATGTGGGCTCCCAGAGGAATTCCTGGGTCCAAGCCCTGCTCCTGGACCAGCGAAGGGTGCAGCACTGCTGGGACAGCAGTAGGGGATGAGGCTTCTGCTGGGACTGTCCCCAGAAAAGACCCCAAAATAGCCAACACTGTATTTTTCCTGCTCTTTCCGTAGATCATGCTGCCTTTTGGTGTGGTGCAAGCTCTTCCCTACCTGGACTAACACCAACCTGGCTGGAGTCACACCCTGGATGTTGTAAGGAAAGAGCACCCATTCCAAGCAGGAATGGCACTGGAAGTGAGGAGCATAATCCCACCCATATTCCCCCTGCAATGCTGCCTGGATAAATATCCCAGAGTATTTAAGCTATAAGCAGAGGTCAAGCCTCCAGCTTCTCCCTAAGGACCCGGCCACCTCCTTTAATTTTCCATGCTTCCATCCCTACCGCTCCCCCCGCTGCAAAATGGAAACATATTCAATATTTGCGGATCGGGGGGCTCTCGGAGGAATTGCTGTCGCTAACAGCTCGGCACACCACGCACCAAACATTTGTTTTCGCCATTAGGAGAGCCAGTCCCCTCCAACCGCGAGGCAACATCTCCGTTGTGCGCCTGGCAGTGCCGCTGCCCCGATCCAAAGCACGCCCGGGGAAAAAAAAAAAAAAAACGGGAGTCTTTCACCGCCTTTCAATGGACTTTGGAACAGGCCCCTCATGCAATATGCATTCAGTCATATAGTGCTGGCAGAAAAGGCTCCTGAATGAGACAAAATATCTAATCAGCAGCATTTACCCCGCGCTTCAGTCCCCCACCTGCGCCAGGATTATGTTTGGTGGCGTGCAAACTGTACCGGAGTTTTCTCTATAGCTCCAATCACGACATTGTGCCGCCGCGTTTTGCATCGGTTAGGGAAGCGATTTAGGATTCGAGGCCGCCTCGAGTTGGGAAGCAACTGATTACAGCACGAGAACTTCGTAGCTCCCCGGAATGAAAAGCCCCCCACCCCACGGCTCGGGGCGGAGGGGAACGGCGTGCGGATTTCGAGGGGGCACCGTTAGAACGGCTGGCCCACCTCGTTCCGGAGGGAGCAAAACGTGCCGGGGAGAGCCGTGGTGGTGGATCCCGGGATCTTTATGAATGGAAATGTCGGCTCCAGTGCGCGCGGCCCATCGCTCGGGGAAGTGGAAAGGTGCTATTTTAAAAATCTCAAAATACTTCAGTCATATGGGGGAGGTTGTTTTTTTTTTTTTGGTTGTGATTTTAAGGTGAAACACAGATCTGGCAACAAAGCAGAGCTGGAAGCATTTGGGAGAGTATTYGTGATTTTTCCAGGCAGAAGTTGCATTCCTTCGACGCTGAAACCAGCACAGTTTGGGGAAAATTTTGTGTGGTGGGTGTCAAACTTTAGCAAGGGGTTCGTGCTTCTGCTCCTATTCAACATTTTCCATAATGACCTCGACAGGGAATATGTTTATTAAATTTGTGGACAACACGGAGCTGGGAGAGCCCCACCAGTATGTTAAGGTCAGAATTAGCCTTCAAAATGATCTGGATAAACTGAGAAATCGTCTGAAATAACTGGCTGAAATCCAATCGGGATAAAAGTACAAGATAYTGGACAGAGGCAGGAATATTCCAAAGCTTAAATAGGACCCAGGGTGATTTTGAGCTCTGCAGGAAGGGACCCAGCCATGGGTCAGCTGAACACGAGTGGGGTGGTGGGGCAGAGCCTTATGGGGACATGGAGGAATATTTCTGCCCTCTTCCCTACTGGAGAGGATGGAGCTTGCAGGAGACCCTCCAGAGCAGGTGGGAAAGGGCRCTCACATCCTGGGAAAATGGTGGACAAGGAAAGCTGAATGTAACACAATGCAAAGCTATGAATTCAAATTTAAGCACAGACTTGGTGCCACCATGCAGGTTGGGGAAATTCATCCTTCCCTGAACCAAATCTTGTCTCTCTTTGCCTGTTGGGTGCTTTTTTTTCCAGAAATGAGCCATTGAAAAGCCAAGGCTGAGACCAAATACAGCATAATTCCCCTTCCATGTGAAGACAGAGGGCTCCAGTCCTCACTGGGACTTCAGTCTCCTGATTTTAGACCCCTGTGTGCCTCTGTGATTCCTGCCTGGCCCTGGCCAGCCCATCCTGGTTCTAACCACACCTTGTGAGTGAACTCCGGAGCCCCTCTGGACATTCCTGGATGGGGGCGAAGCCCTCTGGGATCTCGGCCGGAATCACTTCCCTCCCACAGGAATCTGTCTCCTGCTCCTGAGCTGAGCCCAGACTCTTGCCAACCTCCCTCCGGAGAGCTGTGGAAAGGTGTGGTGATCTCCTCCCYGCGTGCGAGTCATTTTCCCTCATGGAAATCGGGATAATTGCTGTTTTACAGGTGCTGCATTGCTGCTCGAAAAATGCYCGAAGAGCCAGAGAGCTGCACTCAACCAAAAAGCTGCAATTCCTGGGGCTTAAAGCAGCTTCTGGCACTTGGGAAGCGATGATTGTTTTTCCTGCCGTGCCACTGCCTCTGCAGATGAGCTCGGGCGTCTCCCACACCCATTTCCCTCAGCCCTAGAGGGGACACAACAGCACCACAGGTACCCCGTGAGGGCAGAGTTCTATCGTTCCCCATCAGTAATTATCCTCATTTACTGGCAGATCCCCTCAGCATTTCTGCTTCCTCCTCTGCAGGGTAAAAACCCCACTTAAAAATGTACASCAAGCTTTTTTTTTCCATGGCGTGTTCAGACAGTATCCTAGATTTTTAGGTAATCCTTTAGGGATGCCACTTCCAGGAGGGTAGGGAGTGCTTCACTCTGCCTTTATTTCTAAAGAAAACTTGTGGCCCCCACCATAAGGCCTTTGTGTACATTGGTGCTGCAGATAGGAAGCACGAAATGGCAAATTCCTGATAAATGCAGCCAAGTATCCGAGAGCTGCACTCACATTTCCCTGCTCCACAAGCACTCTAATGGCTTTGGGGGCCAWATTAATGTGAGATCTGTTTTTTCTCAAGGCATCGCCATCACCTCAGAAGTGAAATACCATGAGGAGAACATAAATGTGTCCTTGAGGTGTAAAAGAAAGGCAGTGAAAAATACGAGCACAAATAAAAACACTGGCTCAGGCTGCACACCCTGAATATTAATATTTTTCCCAAATAGTGTCTTCCTCTCAGGCTGAAGGATATATTGCTTTATAGATACCTGTTAACCTGACACTGASTGATAAAAGTAATCATAACTTGGGGGCCATTTTCTTTCAGAGAATATTTAAATAAAACCGGTAATAGTGGACAGAAATCACTGGGAGTTTTCCCAGGGGAAATCCTGCCACTTTGGCAGGAAGGATTCACTTCCAGCTTGTGCACCTGAATTTTCTGGGCATGCTGAGACCCAGCAGCTCTGGAATCRGTGGCCACGTCCACCTCACCTGTAGTAGGCACAGTCAAGTTGGCGCTCAGGTCCTCCAAGCCAAAAGTGACTCCAAGTCAATTTTGTTGGAACACTCTGGCGTTTCCCAGCTTGGAGAATCCTTGTTCCCTCCCAGATCAAATCCCAAGCCAGAGGCTGCTTGTTGGTGGCATGAGAGATCAACTCAACCCCCTGAGCAAACGTGGTGTGTGACTGCTGGTGTCTCATCTCTGTGCCCTCCTTGGAGTCAAGAGGGCTTAAATCACTTCATCCAATAATTCTGGCTGAGAGTCACGAAATAAACTGGACTGGCCCCCTCTCTTTTGCTGGGTTGTTGTGTCAGACCGCTTAAAAAATTACAGAGATTTCCCCGTTTTTAAAATATGCCTTGCTTGGGGTTGTTTTTATTGTCATTTTTCGCACAGAACTTTGTTAAGAGCACATTACTTGGCTGCAAAGCCAAGTGTTGGAAAGCCCAGCTTGCCAAAACCCCAACTGCCCCTGCAACTCAATCCCTYTCCCTTTGTGCCCGTGCAGGCCTGGAGAAAGGGAAGTATCAGCCAAGCTTAATGGCAGATTAATCATCATTATCATAATAGGCCCTGTCCATAACACACACATTCCAAATTATTCCGAGGGCCGCCCTCCTGCTGAAGCCACTGCTCCTCATTTTGTACACGAGCCCTGGCACGGGGGAGAGCACGAAATCCTCAGCCAAACCCTCACCATCAACTCCCGCGAGCTCCGCGTGGATGGGAGCACCGCCCGCTCCGGGATTTCTCCCCGAGGGAGGCGAAAGAAACCTCCARAAGTGGAGTTCTGTGGCAAAAGAAACCTCAAAACGTGGAGTTCTGYGCCCAAACTTCCCTGTGCGTGGGTATAAACGGAGCGGGTGGCGGGTGGGCCGGGCGGAGGCCGGCGGAGCTCTCGCGGGGAGCGCAGGAAAAGCGCCGGGGTTTTTTTTTCCCCTGCTTTTTCTCACCGAGTGAAAACCTCCCGGCCTGGCTGCTCTGTGCCAGAGCCCGGCCCGAGGTCTGTGTGTCCCCCCACTATTCAGGAGCGAGTCCGTGCCCCCCGAACACCTGCGGGAGCGGCTCATAAAGCTCGCATTCATGGGCCCTGGCAGCGCCAGCATGGGAACCGCGGGCTACGGGGCCACGGTCATTGTATCCCCAGATAAAAACATTCTCTCACCCAGCCCTCTGAAAATAGAGGCTGGCTGCRATTTTCAGTTCGGCACCACAGGGTATTTAAAAAAAAAAAAAAAAAATAAAGAAGGGTTACTTCACCTCGGTCGCTTTTAAAGTCAGTGGAGTGCATGGCTGGGGTGCTGTCGGTGCAGCAGCAGCCTCTGCTGTGCAGCAGGGACAAATCACAGGGTCCCCGAGTGTTTGCTTGCTGGAGCATCTGGCAACGGTGCCGTTTCTTCCCTCGCACTTCCCATTTATTCCCCCCTCCCGCCCACGGGCAGCTCTGACAGGGGCTACTGTGTCAGGGTGGCCAGCAGTGCAAGGTGAAGGAGAAAGGCACTGGCTTCACTGGTCCCACTGGAAATATCAAAAAACTTAAAGAAAATAAAAAGATCATTAAAAGAGGGGRAAAAAAGCACCTACAACACTTAAAKAAATGCACGCTCGGAGGCAGGAACGGGAATCCTGGCAGTGAAATGTTAGATCACAATGGTGCCTCACATCAGTCCCTCTGGCTGGGCAGGGTGTGTTTGGAGGGGCTGTGGGTGGGGGYTGTCGGGGACTGGCTCAAAACATGCCCCCAGGTGTGGGCTGGGGGCCAAAGATGCTGCCAGGACTTACAGGTGCTCGCCGGAGGTGAGCAGGTCCATGTCCCACCCACCCCCACACAAACACATCGTGCTGGGGATACAGGGAATGGTACTGCCAGGGGGAGAGGGAGCCCTGTATTTCAATATTTAGCTGACATGCCMTAAAGAAGCCTGATTTTGRGGRATTTATGRATCTAMTCCTTCCAAAAGCGAGTCTCGCTCGTGCCTCGCCTTCGGGAGTCCAGAACAGCGGGACAGCAGAAGGGACCTGGAGTGGTTTGAGAAGTGACATGGCACAAGGGCAGGGAGGATGCTGCTGGCACAGASGTCCGGGATAAATGCAGGCACCCTGAGCACTGGGATGTGCTTCTGTTCCAAGCTGTCACCTCCCAGGAAAGGTTTGGGATGGTGGCTGGAAATGCACACGCAGGGATGTGAGCACACCGTGCTGTGTGCAGGATCCAGCCCTACACTTCACACTCCACAGGAAAAGCCCCTGCTTAGCCTCCTACACTGGACCCCCGCGGAGAAATGAGGATGAGGAATTCCTCCCTGCAGCCCCTGCCATGAGCCACACCGAGCAATCCAGCCCACACAGGGCAGAGCACTCCGGGAACAGAGAGAAACTCTGCAGAAATACCTCTGTTTGCTGCTGATGCCTCAGGGGTGAGGGAGCGGCTGCCAAAAGAGTTTGAGACACTGCTCAAAGCTGCAAAAAGAGCAGCAGGAGTGACTGCAAGGGACACCAGGGTGTGTCAGTAGGACGGAGCTGAGGTCTTGCATCACTGCTCACGCCAGACATGGCARTGCAGTGGGCAAGGAAGGTGACTCAGGACAGGTGACAACATTTTTTGGGTRGAAAAACACCTCTGCTGGCTTATCCAGCACGTCTGCCTGGTGACAGGTCTTTCCAGATCATCCCCTGCCCCCCAGATCATCCCTAAAGCTGTCATAGTACTCAGAACATCTTCATTTATTAACATAGATCCTCCCCTCCCACCCCAAAAACGCCACCTGTACAAAATGCAGTGCCGAAAGCCAGGGAGATCCAATCAAGGAGTCCTCCTGTGCTCGGTCCCAGGCTGACAGGAGGTGTTTTAACATTTATGATTCTCGAGGATGCGCCGAAAACAACTGCATTTTTAAAAACCTGTTCAAAGATTTGCTTGACACAGATTTCCCAGGCAGCCAACCTGGGCTTCACCTCATGCAAATTTTATTCCGCTAAAAAATTAAATGTCTAGTCTGAAGTAGCTATTTAAACTCCCTCTCCAGTCAGTGGAGAGGCATCACTGCCTCCAGAGGGTTKTTTCTCCCATCCTAAGTCCCCCTAACCATAGGATCATGGCAGGAAGCAGCAGTGGGAACATGTCAGGACCATCGCAGTTAAAYAACAATTCAAGAGGAGCACCAGAGGGATCCTTAATGGTTGCACAGAGGGCAGAAAAGCTGATTTTTCACCTCAAAAGGGAGGGGAAAAACAAGCTCTGGCAACATCTTTCTGGAGCAGTGACTGGTGGAGAGAAACCATCCCAATTAAGTCCCTTTGGTTCAACACGGGGCTTGGATCCCCAAGGCTTGGCCACTGGGATTGTCCCTGTGGGGTTGAGGACTTTGGGAAGAGGTGCTGCATGACTGGGAAGGTGTAGGAGGATGCCAGGCACAGTGACCTGCATTTCCAATTTTGCAGAGTGGGGAGGAAGAATCCAGGAGACTCCAACATCAGGGGATTGTATCCTACACCCCAATCTGCCTCAAAACCCTACCATTTCCATCCTCCTGCTGTTCAAGAAAGTGAAGGAAATAACATCTTCTTTCAAAGAAGGAAAAAAGGGAAGGAAAATATGCAGCAAACTCTCCTGTGTGTGTTTTTGACTTAGTAATATCTGTAGCCAATTTTCCCAAGAGACACAAACAAACACATGCCGAACCGGAATATCAATGAGGTCTTTTTTAGAGCAGGCACATTAAAATGCAAAACAGGAGATAATGAGATAAAGCAGCAAGTTACAGGTTCCTTAATTCCAGATTTTTAAAGCCCGTGAAGTAGCTCGAGGAGGAGCACTGAGTTAAATCTGGTGGAGGGCTGGGCCGGAGGGCAGCTCGTGAGGCTGAGTGACTGACTGAGGGAGGGAAAGAGGAGCAGAGACAGGAGGGGGGATCAGGGACCCCAAGAGATGCAGGTAAGAACATTGTTTAGCTGTGAGGTTGGATCCTCCTCTAAGGGATGCCATCCTGCACCTGTGTGCCCCTGATTTGGAGGGGCAGACGCAGCACAGGGAGCTGGGAAGGGGGAGAAGAGGCCAGGAGAGCGGAGGCAGCCTCACATCCCACACCTTCCCGTGATGCTTCCTCCTCAGAGCATTGTTCCTCACTGTTTAACACAGCCTGCAACACATAAAGACACTCTGGGATAGGAGGGGACACGAGCTCTGTCCCCAGGAAGGGCTCAGAGCATCTTCTGGGGTAGGGGGTGAATTCGGGCTCTGGGACCAGCCTGAGCTCTGCTGATAACGGAGCCACAGCCTCAGAGGCTTTCCTGGACTCGAGACAGCCACGCTGAGCAGCAGAAAGGTGGTTTTGTTCCTCCTCTCAGAGCTCCAGCCCCGCTGAATAGCAGCTCCATGTTTTCCCACCCGTCTGCCTCCCGCAGCCCCGTAGGTGACACTGTAAAATTCGGGGTCACTCGGAGGAGGTGACATTTCGGATACCGGTGCCAAAAAGATCATGAAAGGAAAATTAAAAGAAGAATGAATGAGAGGAAATGGAGAGAGGGGGAAAGTATAAGAA
This sequence comes from Amblyornis subalaris, assembly GCA_018881555.1. Taxonomy (NCBI): domain Eukaryota; kingdom Metazoa; phylum Chordata; class Aves; order Passeriformes; family Ptilonorhynchidae; genus Amblyornis; species Amblyornis subalaris. The sequence continues at coordinate 4,092,396 of JACAXG010000038.1, read as the reverse complement.
AGAGCCATTATTTAACCAGACCTGGCCAAGGGTAAAGGTTTTAATTCTTTCCAAGTGCCATATGTGGTTGCCTGTGGGGGAAAGGCAAAGCCATATTTATCTGACTGAACCAATAATTCATATCTGTTTCAGAAGCCGACTTTGGTGGATTGTAGATCTACAGCTGTTCCTAGTCTAGGTCCAGACTTTCCCGGTGGGAATCACTGTAGCAACACGTCTGACTTATAGGATTCATATGGAGGGGGATAGGAGACCCAGAACTGTAAATTCAAACCGTGTGTACATTACTTCTATGCATTCAATTCAAAAGYGTTTAGGGCTTTTCAAAACAGTCCTTTCACTACAGGAAAACTCCCCCACACTCACAATTTAAARGAAACAGATCTTTCATGTTTACCCTTCCTGTTTCTTGTAGGAGGTCTTGAAATAAAGGTAAGAATGCAAAGCCGTTTTATATTTTTCCAATAAAATTTGGAGCAGTTGCCCTGGTGGACGTGTGTGTGGAGGGGGGGATGGTGGATGTGTTGCTGGGGAATAAATCACGGTGTCGGGATTAAACAAAGGAGGCTCAAGGAATACTTTGACTTCCCTCATTTTGCCAAAGACTGTTCAAAGATTATGTTTCTCCTCAAGTTTGTTTTCGGGCACACACGTCCCTCATGGCTTATGGGCCATCCAGGATTGACAAGAGTGTTTGTTAGGGGACTCAGTTTGTTTTCATAGCAGAAATTCTGGCATTTTCTTTTACCTGCTGGAGGAAGCCCCTCCTTTCTCCCCGGGGACACTCAGGGCTCGTGTCACTGATGGTCACRTGGCGCTGGCCAGGTCTGCATCACTCGTGGCTTCCTGAGGAACTGACCCAGACCCGAACACAGAGACAGGGCAAAGAGATCCTCACCCAAACCCCACTGAGCTGAGTGTCCTCAGAAAAYGTCAGGAAGGACCACGCACTAAGGAAGAGCTTGTTTCCCTCAGGGATCTGCAGCTGAATCCGTGGCAGAGCCCTGCGATCCCTAACCATGGATGCCACCCTCCGTAGGGACAAAACAGTTCTGCCAAAGGGCAAAAAACGAAAGTCTGGCTTAAAATTCACTTTTGTAGCAGGTTTTATTTCTTTCTTTATTATAACAGCAAACCAGGTGCTTCACAGCTACTGCAGGAGTCTGAACTAGGCATAGAAACATAGAACAGTTTGGGTTGGAAAGGACATTAAAGATCATCCAGTTCCAACTCCCTTCCCATGGGCAGGGACACCTTCCACTATCCCAGGTTGCTCCAAGCCCTGTCCAATCTGGCCTTGGACACTTCCAGGGCAGCCACAGCTTCTCTGGTCAACATATTCCAGTGCCTCCCCACCCTCACAGAGAAGAAATTCTTCCTAATATATAATCTAATCCTGCCCTCTGTCAGTGTGAAACCATTCCCCCTTGTCCTGTCACTCCAGGCCCTTTTCCAGCTCTCCTGGAGCCCCTTTAGGCACTGGAAGGGGCTCTAAGGTCTCCCCAGAGCCTTCTCCTCTCCAGGTGGGCACCCCCAGCTCTCCCTGCCTGGCTCCATGGGAAAAGTGTTCCAGCCCYGTCAGCATCAAGTCTTCCAAAGCCTGGCTTAAGCACCCCCTTCCCTCCCTCCTTCCTGTAGGGTAATGGATTTGGTTTTGTTTTCTGCAGTTTGGGATCCTGCCCTGGAAGGTGCAGAGAGGAGCTGCTCTCACCTCTGGGAGCCCCGGGCTGCCGTGTTTCCTGGGCATTTGATCTCAGTTTTGTTTGCTTTCTGTCTCTCTGCTCGTGTCATGTATTATGTATGATTGCCATGTAAGGTCTCCTTGCTCGCTGTGCCAAGGAAAATAAAGAGTTTTGAACTCTCTGMGTTAATATGTGCTCTGTGCCCGTGAAAAAAAAGAAATCACTGCTGGGCTCTTCACCRGGCCAGGACATGAGAGAAACCTCCCCAAAGGAGGGACACCGTGTCCCTTTTACACCAGTGGAGGCTTCATCCTGTCTCCTCTTCCCCTCCTGCCCTTCYCTTGCTGAATCATCCTGCTTGAGGGCTCCCTAAAAACCAAACAAACAGCAGAGCAATGAGGATGGAGACAACTCCGYGGATTCCGCAGCGCAAATCCAAAGCCGGACACCTCGCAGGACAACAGGGAGAAATTGTTTTTCTCCTTCTCCCAGTGCGTGAATTAGTAGGATTTTTCCTCCACTGCACTGTGGAGCACGAAGACTGGCCAGAGGAAGGGCAATTTAGTACCTGGGAGCACCCAGGGAGCTGCCAAGGGTGAGGTTCGTGTCAGGGGAGTTTTGAACCCGAAGGAAGCGATTGCAGTTCTGATCCAGATGTCAAATCCCTGCTTCCTGGAACATCAGTTRCCTACAGTTTTTGGCCTGGAGAAACACGGGGTTTGCTCGAAACCATATGAGAGTGCTGCTGTTCTCCTGGAACCAACTGCCTGAACATGTAACATATTGGGGGTGATATAAATGCATTTCAACAGGGGCGTGGAACCCATAACTGCAGCAGGCTCAGCCCAAATCTTCACTTTGTCTGAGCAGGACGAATTCCAGCAATTCAGGGAGCATCCAGCACTTGGAAGGATCTACAAAATTCTGGCTGCAACAGTTCTTAGCTATGGATGAACATTTCCTTTAACTGATCTTGGGCTCTCCCCTTGAAAATGTCAATGATGAGCTGCTGCTYAGTATTAATAACTTTTGATTTGCATCTCATCAAGGGCCTGCTCAGATGCTCAGGCTCAGGTGAGTGCTGGGACACCTCCCTAGGTGAGGCCTGATGTTTCAGGACCCTCCCTCTACTCTCAGTAGAGCCAAAACCTGGTGGTACTCTTGACCCAGGGTGGTAGAAAAAGAGGGGAAACATTTTTAACTACGTTTTTTTGGCAAAAAAAAAAAAAGTCCTGTTACATTTTCTGAGAGAGGTTTTCGCCGAGATCACAGTCATTTCAAGCCCTGCTTTCAAAGGCCTCATTGGCAAATTGGAGCTGACAGAAAACTGCTTCTCCCTGAATTTCCCTGGCCGAGGTGTCACGTTGTGCTGGGTGATAGATGGGACGGGGAGTGACAACTCGCGGCAATTACTGCATCAGCTCTGCCCGATTCCGAAGGGTTTGCTGCCTTTGCTGCCTGCTCTTGGGAAGAGGCTGGGTGAAGGGAAAAAAACCAAACCCGGGCAGAGTTGTTAACAGCAGTTCTCGGCACCCAGACCGAGCTGCGGGTCTGGGTGCACCACACACACGATTTCCCGAGATCAAATAATCCTCTCTGCRATGCTGCTCAGAGAGGGACCAGAGGTGTGAGCTACAGAAGGGTCTAACAACACCAGGGGACACTGAAAAACTGGTTTACACCGGTTTTGGGGGCATGTTTGGGAATATTTTCAGAATAACAAGCAGTGCTGTGTGGAAAATCCCCTCTGTCTGCCCACCGTGGGTTTCARTACAAGCACCAAAGCCTGTGTGTGGCTTCCACCTTACCTGAGCCAAAAATGGGGAGCCACCCATCCAAACACTGCTCCCTGCAGAGAAACCCCCAAAGGCAGCCAGTAGGTACCTCTTGCCATCATCCCCTCTCTGTTTTCCTGCTCAACAGCATCTTTGCTGAATTAATTCCAGCAATATTTTATCGGTTTTGGGGTCTAGAGCTTGGAGACCTCCAAAGGTCTCTTCCTCCTCCAGCAATTTTACAGATAAAAGGCTGCAAGAGGGCTGGAAAAATCATTTTTATGCTCTTCAGATGGGAGGTTTCCATAGGGTAGGATATCAAATCACAGCACCCAGCACCTCTCCCTCGTGTTAAACCTGGAGAGAGGCCCCCTAAAGGCCCCATGGAGGGTTTTAGACTGGTTCCACTGGGCATACTGGGCCCACAAGGACCAGCCCAGGCTTTGCTGGCCCCCAGTGCAGCAGCCTGGCATCAATACTCTCTCCTTCCTAATTTTTAGGGACCTCCTCACTTCTCCCAGGTCTGCGGCCCTAAAAGAAAGCTGCAGAGCACGGCACAGGATCTGCCCCAGAGTGCCTACAGTCCGCCAGGAACTGTGCTGCAAATTCAAAAAAAAAAAGGGGGATTAAATGGTTTCCTTTCCCTCTCTGGGCTCAGCTCTCCCCCACCCCCCTCCACGACTGGCCCTGGAAGGGGTTTTTGCCTTTTCTCAGGTGATGGGGGAGGGATCCAGCGCTGGACCCAGAGGCCCCAAGCCCTGCTCTGACTCTGCCGCCCGAAGCACAGACCTCTCAGAAAACACAGATGAAAGGGAAGCTGGGGGAGGGCTCCAGACTGGGAGAAACAACCCTCGTGGCAGGTCCTTTGGCAGGGGTCAGGCTGCAGGACACAGAGGAGATATATTAAAAGGGGGAAACTGAAGGAATCCAAATAATCAGGCTCCCCACTGGATAATGCCTTGACGAGAGGAGATGCTGCTGGAGCCAACGAAAACGGAGGCGCACAGAGGGGCAGAGAAGTAAAAGCGCCTTCTCCGAGGGGCTGGGGCTGGCCACRAGACCTGGGAGGCAAGGGGGAAGGGCTGAGAGCTGGAAGGAAATTAAATAATAGCCTGAAATTCCCAGGTGAAGAACAATGGAATTGAAAACAGAAAGGCGCCTGAGAGATAAACAAATCAGGACTGAGAGAGAGAGAGAGAGACCCGGGGGCTGGATTGGGCACCCTGCCCTGCCATCCCATCTGGGAACCCCACGTTGGAATGGGGTACAGCCCTGCCAGGCACCCAGCAAGGTTGGGAGAGATGCTAAGTGCCTGCCCTGAAAGTTCCTATAACCTAAACCAGCAAAGCCACGTGAAAAATATCAGTTATCCCTATTTACCTGGGGCACAGAGAGATTAAACCCAACTCTCAGGCCCTAAAAGGCTCTTTTACAYTGTGGTGTTTTACTAAAAGGACTTTTCAGACGCTGTAAAATATCCCTGCTTTCACTGGGGGRGTTGTGCACAGCCCCATGGAGAGTTTGCAGCACGATGAGGAAATAAATCTAAGCTTGGGAATCCCAGGGAAGATCCCTGAAGGTGCAGGCCGTTCAAGAGGCAGATTTCGTGGAATATCCGTTAGGAAACAACCTGGGAAACAGAGATCCACGGAACAGCTCTGAGTAACTTCTGACCCAGGTGCTATAAACTGATGGAGCCTCGCTGGCTGCGACAGATGTGTTTTGATTGAGGACATGGTCCTTGGAGGGTGGGAAATTATTGACTTGGAACCAAACAGCGGATTTTTTTTTTTTTTTCTTTTTTGGCAATTCTGCTGTGTTTTAAAAATTCATGGATAAGCCCTGAAAGCACTTTGCCAATGAGCATTAATATTCCCAGGGGAGAAACCGAGGCTTAGGGAGTGGGAGCTGCTGCACCGCGATGCAAGAACAAGGGAAAGAACCCAAAGACCTTCCACAGGGTTTTCCTCCTTCTGGTCCCCCCAGCATCCACACAGTGACCTGCTGGAATCCACCCCCTGCACTAATGTTGAACCTGCCTGCTCTGGTAAATTCCCTACAAATGGAAAAATGCAGAAAGCGAAGATGAAGGTCTGAATTTTGAACTCCAGTTGAAGACTGTTCCCTAATATTTAATCACCTTTCTCCCCCAAAAGGCAGCAGGGCTGTGCGCAAACCCTTGCATTCTTCCAGCACCAGCCCGGTTTGTGTTCAAAAGCCTTTTCTATTTCCTTTTCCAGTGCCACATGCTGCTGTGTCAACATAATACAGGGTCTTCCTAAACAAAGGAATGTGTGTCTAGAAACCATCCACGGGGAATGACAGCCAGAACCCCGCCAGCAGGGAAAAAAAAAAGAGGTCCCACGCTCCTTTTTATGGTACAGTTTAAAAACTGGGAGTAGGTAGCATAAAACACCAGGTCTCTGACACAGGATGGGTGCAGTCTGACGCCGTGGAGGTTCTTCCAGGAGTCCAAGGATTCTCCCCGCATAAAAGGAGTTCTTTTTCTTCCTTCTCTCTGCTCCTCAGACAGGTATGAGCAGATAAAGGCGTGCATGGCATTAACAGGATGGGTCTGAATTCCTCCTGTGCCCATCAACCACAACCACAAAGAACCAGGAGAGCCAAGAGACCCCGTTCCGGTCCCAGCTCTGCTACCAACTTGTCATTTCATCTTGGCCAAGTCATTTCCTCTGTCTATGTTGACTTAACTCAAGCTGGTTCTGAGGCTGCAGCCAAAAAGGTTTTCATCAGAAAATATGGTTCAGAGGGGAACATATGACCTGCAGCTGAGCTCTGTCGGGGTGTGAGACCATTGGATTGCACAGTGGCAYGCCAGACCTCCTCATTTCCATGTAGGAGACATGCAGAGCACTGCCAAGGATCTGYAGGAAGCATATGCATTTGTTTAACATGGTGGGAGCACTAGGAGGAAGCTCAGGAAACATCAAGCCTTGTTGCAAGAAATCCTGCCCTGGGAAGCTGGGGTGGGAGCAGGAAAACGGCCCAGTCCGAGCCAGGATGGAGTTTTTCCCCAGGTGCCCCGTGGGACGCTGYAAAGGGAACATGAAGGCAAAATCAGCATCCCTGATAACAGGGTGACCTCTACCTGTTCTGCCTTGTCTGTCACTGGGAGCTCTAAGCCAAGCAGAAGGGAGAGGATGTGCCTTCTACCCAGTCAGTGCTCCCTCCATCTGCGCTTTTAGTTCCTATAGTTCTTTTTATTTGAGTCCAGCGTGATTTTTAAATGACAAAAACGACCTCTGGCCTGGGATCCCGGTGCAATTTGCCTCCGTCAGGAGAGCAAGGGAAGCCTCCTCACCCTGCCCAGATCCGCCAGACTCCCCTCCCGAGGACTTGGCCCCCTTCATTTAGGAGAAATCCTAAATATTTGCTTTAATTGCGGAACGGATCCTCGTAAACCAGCAGGCCCGCGTGCTCCCAGCCTTTGGCTTGCATCAACCCTGGCATGTGGGCTCGTCAGGCAGATGGTCAGGGAAAAGCACCTTGGCAGCGCCGTGGCTGGCAGCGCTCAGACAAAGGGCTGCGCCGGGGACCGAGCGCCTCATCCTTCATCCTCCCTCGCCCCTCTCCAAAGGCTGCATCCAGCAGGGTGCTAAGCTCCTGTCAGTCTCTGTCAGCCCTCCGCTCCCAATGTCTTTCTCCCCGCAGTCTGGCTGCTGGGGGAGTGAGGTCTCTTGGCAGGAGCCGGAGCCTGGGTGTGTTTTCCGAGCCGCCTGCGCAGCCGTAGGCAAAGCACCAGCTCTGTCTGCACACCCCCCAAGCCCTTTCCCAGCTCCCTTTCCTGGAGGTTTTGACTGGCTCCATCCAAAGAGTGCCCGGACTCGCCCTTGAAAGCATCAGATTTTCACAAGTATTTAACCCTGGCTGACTCTGATCCCAAAGTCAGTAYGTTATAATTCCCAAAAGGAACATTCTGCACTCGTTGTTGGGGACAGYGATGAGGTTCATCAGTGGGGCAGCTCTGCTCCTCCAGGGGAGGGGAATGCCCTACCCAGGAATTACAGATGTTTTCCTCTCCCTCAGACTACCAGAAATGAGCTTCTGCCGTTCCATATGGGAAGCAGAGGCCTCCCATGGAGACAGAGGAATCCAAAAGAGGGTTTGACTTGCAGACTGGAGGAGAAACACTGATGAGGATTGGCTTCCCGTGCAACCTGTACACAGCTTTGCAGATGAAAATTTTATCTCTATTTAAACTCTTGGAGGGACGAGTCGAGAAGAAAATAGATTCCTGTGGGTGCAAATGATATTCCTCCCTGTCTTCCCTAATAGCTGCTCAGATAAACTTCAATCCCAAATGACACCAGAAACCTTTTTGTGCCTCCTTATGGCCAGCACGGCCAATTTAGCCCATTTGAGGAGATCCAGCAAGAGCCATGTCACAAACACAGGCTGTTAAAATTCTAGCATTAAGAGTATTAATTTAGCCCGGCACATTAAGTCCACAGATCTTTCTGCCAATTATTTTGGATAATTGTAACTATCACCACAAACAGTTTGAGATGTGCGGGATCTGCAATTATCTGTATTTCCCCCCCACTGTAAATGAAAGGGATAAGAAGTAGAACCATCAGGGAACAACTTAAAGCTTCTATTTGCTGCTGGGAACATCTGAACCGTTTCTCTGACACCTCCAAAAATTGATTGAGGGARAAGGGGATGGAGGGAGGGAAATTTATTTGCAAACAGGCTGAAAAGGGGGCCTGGAAACTGGGGGGAGGCATGATGGAAAAGAGCTGAAGAATGAAAATAAAAGGGAAATAAAGGAAAAACTGTAGAATTTATTAAGCGAAGAACAGGACCCGCCTGGGGAAGACGAGGTGTTTCTTTTGCTTATGTGTGATCCCACCAGGAAGAAAAGCCATATTAAAAGGGACAGGGAAAAGCTGGATAGAAAAGARCCACCTCTCTGTCCCCAAACCCCTTTCCAGTCCCACAAAGCCAMGACAGTGACCCAGTCCTAAGAGAGGGTGGAAGGTGGTCAGCTCTCCTGGCATGGATTAAGAGTCTGGAAYTGTCACAGCACCTTGGAGACAAGGAAACCTCACAGCTCCCGACCTGCCCCATTCCCACATGGCTCCCAATCCCACACCCCGGAGCAGAAACCCTGCCGGGCAACGATCCCCATGAAATCCWCGTCTGCAGCCTCCCGGGAAAAGGCACCACTGGGATGGGAGATGCAGGGTGAAGCACAGAGCAGGGACACGGGAGCTGAGCCGCCCCAGCTACACAGAGGGAAAAACCTCTGGAGAAAGAGCCTGGCACGGGGGTGGAGGGAGGTGTAGGGCAGGCAGGGAGGATGCTGCCATCCCCCCAAACCCATAACACAGCGAGCAGGACTCTGAGAAGCCTCACATGGCGCTTCCAGCCTTTTTCACACCCCACGTGGGTTTTGGTGGCGTGGAAGGGTCCCAGGGGAGGGCGCAGACAGCGATGGGCACCCTGCCCGAGGGCCGGCTGGGGACAGGTCCCCYCTGCACCCGCAGCAAGGGACACTGCCCACCCAGGGAGGATCCGGGCTGAGCACATCCAGCCGGGAATGCCACTAGAGGGCCCCTGGGCCAGCGGAATGCGGCTCCTCCGGGGGCTGGGACCCGGCCAAGCCAGCAGGGTTGAACACCCTCCGTTCTCCCGCGGGGACACACAGGTGACCTTCCCCAGGGTGGCCCTTCCAGCATGGCTGTGACCCCTCTAGAGCCGCGCTGACGGAGATGCGGAGGGAGGAACGATCCTTGCACAGGCTCCAGCGCTGCTCTGGAGGTCTTCCACCCAGCCCCACATCCCACCCCAGCCTAYTTCGCATCGAACGAGTCAAGCACAGCCTGGAGAAGTCTGATTTCCAAGYCAGAGCAGCATCTTGCGCCCATTTGAAATGTCCATTTGGAAATTCAGTGTGAATAACACAAACATAAGACAGATGCTGCCACTTACCCAAATGTCTTGGAGGAACAAATGGGAGCCGAATTTGAAAGCAAATGAAGCAACCAGATTGTAGCTCTTWAGTGGACTCTGTGCTACAGCGAGGGGAAAACTTGGCAGGGAGGGACTCAGTGCTCACCACTTTGCTTGATCTACACAAACCATAAATGCACGTGGAGCTGTTTGCTCCGAAGCTGAAGACTTAATCGAAAGCAGGTGAAAATCGCTTTTTTGGACCCTTTTTGTGCTTCCACGGGGACAGCTCGGCCCAAAAAGCCACGGTCAGGTGCAGCCCGAGGGGCTGTGCTGGACCAGGGCGGGTCCAGCGGCAGCTGCTCCAGGATGCGCAGCAGCAGCAGGTGCACGGGGAGATTTGGGGCACAAAAACCCCATTTCACCCCAGAATCCTGCTCAGAGATGCTCCCCGTAGGAGCAGCAGGAGCATCACGGAGGCGCCGAAGGCTCGGGAAGGAAACAGGGCGGAAACGGGGAGGAAACGGGGTGGAAACGGGGTAAAAACGGGGGAAACGGCGGTTTTGTGTGCGAGCTCCGAGCCACCCAGACACTGAGCATTCGCCGGGAGAGCACAGCGAGTGCAGCTGGCATTGTGTCAGACTAGACTGGCTTCGTGCAGGAAATACTGAGCACTTGGACGCTCGGAGCGAGGGCTGGGAAGGCGTCCAAGATTGTGCTTCACATCTGCTCCCGCGAAGCCAGTGCAAGCCCTGCCGGAGCGTGTGGGGTAAACAACAGCAGCACCGGCGAAACACAAGCACAAGCAAACGTGGGGCTGCTCGGGGCCCCCCGTCCAGAGCCTTGGGAAAGGGAGAGGTGCCTTGTCCTGGCACAGCCCGGGGCGGGAGGAGGTGCTGGGTGACCACTGCAAACCGCGCCAGCACGGGGGAGAGGTGCGACTTAAAGGAATTCAGAGTCCTGACATCGATTCCCTGACGAGGCACCGGAGTTTAACCCATTTTGCCTGCGCCACGTCTGGTATCTTACACCTATCTTCCTGAAAATCATCTTTTCTTTCAGCAGTCTGAATGTGTTCTTAAAAAAAACCAAAGCCAAACAAACCAGAAACGGTCATTGATGCACAATTCCAGCCACCTCCCAGCTTTCTGTTGCTTTTCCTCGTCACCTCCAYAGAGCACAAGCCCATTAAATGCTTCCATTCCTGTTGTTGGCACCAATAAATCTAAATTTTCAAGCTTGGCAAACCCAGCTAAACAACTGGCGTAGAGATAAATGATTCCTCTAAGATAATGTACAACTCTCATTACCCCAGGACTTATTTTTTCAATCCATCCCCTCAAATACTGGCTTGAAAGTCCTGGAAAAGCACAGCTTTCTCCCCCCCCCAACAAAAAAGGTACCAGTTTAATACAACTGGAGCATTCCCTGTGGTGGGGTGAGGGATTCTCAGCGTTTTCCATAAGAAAATTCCTCGTGATATGGCAGCTTTCATCCAAACTGGGAGCAAATTGTGAGTTAGAAAAATGCAGCCTCCCCAAACAGCCTGGAGAAGAAACTCCTTAGCAGCCAGCACCCCCTCCAACCATCTAATAAATAGCATTCAGCTCAAACTCTCCAACACTGCAAGGGAACAGGAGAACAAAGGGATTTGAAGCATGGATTAGATCATTCCAAATGGTCTCAACATTGGTGGTTTGGGGGTTTTTCTTTTTTTTTTTTTTTTTCCTTTTTTTTTTTTTTTTCCCAAGCCGTGTGGCAAAGGCTGGATTTGAACCTTTGAGGGCAATGTTTTGACACAAATATTTAAGCTATTTAAAATAAGTAATAACCTTCAGTTACCTTCAAGAGTATTATATTAAAAACAGAGAATGGGATTAAAACAGATTAGCTCCCAACGTTTCTTAATGTGGCAAACAGCATCAATCAGATCATATCAATGCGAGCTGACAGCTCAGGGAAATCCAGAGGAGCAGATTCCCTTAGAAAAATGAGATATTTGATCAATTCTTGTAAATTCTTTTTTCCGAGCTGTTAGGAACCGCATTGACTTCATAAAAATGTAATGACAGCTCAGCCTTTGCTTAGCATAACATCCTGAAAGTGCATGAGAACATTGAATTAAGGCGCCCCGGCAGCGCCGTGCGCGAGCGAGGAGCAAACGCCGCTGTCAATCCGCTCTCCAAACACCGCTGCCCATCGATCTCCGGCGCCGGGAAATCAGGGAAATGCCTGCCTTGCAATCCCAGCCCTCGAKCCTGCACTTTGCTGCCTGCAGGCGAACTGCTGCAGAGCCCTGGTGGCGTCCATCGAGCCACGGGGTACGAGGTGAGGGATGAGTCCTGAGCGCCAGAGCCAAAGTTTGAGGATGCAGAAATTCCCTTTCACCTGCTCCCACACCACCTCCTTCCATCCCTAGAAGTGTTCCAGGCCAGCTCAGATGGGGCTTGGAGCAGGTTGGGATAGTGGAAGGTGTCCCTGCCCATGGAAAGGGGTTGGAACTGAACGAGCTTGAAGATCCYTTCCAAACCAAACCATTCTGGGATTCTATGATCCAATCCCCCTGTTTTCCTCAAACATCCTGGATGTGTCTGTCACTCCTTAATTGCCCATCCCAGGAAGAGCTGGGTAACCACACTGACGAGTTTTTCGTATATTTTGTTGGACTTCCATAAATGATTTCAGGCAGAATTCCAGTCGGTTTTGCTTCTCTTCCTCATGCTTTGGAGTCATCTGTGAACGCTAACAAAGGAAAAGTTACGGATTGCTGCGTTACTTATAAATTAATCAGCACAGTTTTGCACACAGCAGCTTAAGCTGAAGGAGGGCAGGRTTAGATGGGATATTGGGAAGGAATTTTTGGATGTGAGGGTAGGGAGGCCCYGGCACAGGTTGCCCAGGGAAGCTATGGCTGCCTCATCCCTGGAAGCGTCCACGGCCAGGTTGGATGGGGCTTGGAGCAACCTGGGCTAGTGGAAAGTGTCCCTACCCATGGCAGGGAGTGGAACTGGATGGACTTTAACATCTCTTCCAACCCAAACTGGTCTGATTGTGTCTTGTTTTATCCCATGGGGAACAACGCCAGAGGGAATGTGGGGCCTGSCGAGAGCAGCAGAGGGAGCAGGGTGGCAGTGCCACTGTCACACGAGGGACCTGGGTCACATTTGTGCTACAGATAAAGCCAAGCTCCCTCTCACCAGCCCAATCAAATCAAGCATGAAGGCAGCAGAGCCTGGTGCTTAAAATGGCATTATCCCTGCGCTCCGTGGGAACCGGCRGCCAAATCCCTTTGCATTAACTTGGCGTAATCTTGGAGAAATCTCTTCCCGACTGTTTTGAAATAAATCCTGTTAAATTCTGCAGGGAATTGGCCTTATCTCTCCACACCTGTGTGCCAGCCCTGGGTTTTTTCCTGCCTTTCCCCCCGTGCCTGGACAAAGGGAGCGGCTCTGTGCGTGGCAGTGTGTGTGTGTGTGTGTCTGAGAGCAGCTAAAGAGACAATTATCCTCCGCTGAAAATAAACATCATGAAACTATAGATGCCTAATTTTTGCACCTGGAAGATCCTCTTACAGCTATTCACCACTAATCACTCTTAGCTAATAAATGAATAGAATAACTAATGTGATTAGAGTAATTTGCCTATTCATCAGGAATATTAAATGAATTGAATATTTGGGATTTGACTCGTCTCTCTCAGCATTTCCCTGATACTGTAATTAGCCCCTTGTCTGTTCCCGTGGCAAAAAGCACCACATGGCCTTTGGAACAGGACGCTTGGGTTCATTCTACATCACTGGACAGATGGACACCTGGTTTTACGGCCGTACCTTTCATCCTAGACTTMAATAATCCCACTGGAAAAGGCCCTGGACTCGTGATGGAAGGAAGTCAGGGCAGAAAAGAAGGATAAAACTCTTGGTTTGGAGCAAGAGAGTATCCAAATAAACAGATTTTATGGAGCAGCCATTCCTGGTCACCTTGAGGTCACCCTAAGAGATGACATCAGAGAGGTGCTGGTGACAGAGAAGCCGCTTCTTGGCTGTCAGCATTGCTTAGGAAGTTGTCCAGGAAATTCTTGGCCACTGTGCCTCTTTTCCTTAATTTTCCAGTTGGGAACATGACAGCTCTCTGAAGACATGGAGGTGAACTYCCAGACCTGTTAATACACGCTGGGATGGTGGCTGTTATATTTAAATCTTGCTGAGGAGTCAGGAGGAAGCTGAACTATGCAAATGATGATATAAAATAACCAGTGGGCAGATATTCAAATAAGGATTTCACATATATACAGAAAGGGAAAAAAAAAAATTCAGATCTGGGATGTAGTTTTCCAAATCTACACAAGATTTTTCAAGAGAAGACAGCAGAGATTTAGAAAATTAATGCTGCTCCTTGTCTGCTTCTGGAAAATAATGGGGATATGCAGAACAACACAGAAAAGATGCATTAATAAAATTGCCAAAGATCATCTGTCACTTCCTCTTGGTAAGAAGCCAAAGCATTTTTTAAAATGCATTTGCACTTAACCAGAATGATATCATAATCTTCCTTAGTCATATCTTTTCCTGCCTTCCTGCTACTCCACGAAGCAGACAGCAAGGTTTGCAGGAGACATCCTCAAAATGCTGCATTAAAATTAAAAAGGGAAGAGGCTGCATCTAAAAAGCTGCACAAACAGAATCACCTTGAGCAAAACCTTGAGCAAGAAATACCCGGCGCAYGTTCGGAGCAGGGAAGGAAATTAAGAGGAGAAAACAATGAATTATTGAAGGCTTCAGGGTTCTCCAGTCAGGGTAGCTCTAAAATCAAGATGTCATACAACATTTTTTAGGGTCTTTGGCTGTCTTTGGTCGGAGTGATGCGGATGTGAGGTGGTTTTAATCCTTGAAAAGGGCATAATTAGGGTTTCTTTTGGGTTTCACCCCCCTTTTTCACAGCTGTTTACAGTGACCTCACACAGGACCAAGTCCCTTCTTCACAATTATTTGAGTCTCTTGGTTTTGGGGTTGTGGGGTTGTTTCGTTCCAGGTTTTGGTGGGTTTTTTTAATATATAGCTGCAAAGAAAGCCCAGACCTGCAGAGCCTAAAATGTGAGTATCACTGGAATTGTGCATCAGCCTCGATCCTTATTAATTATGCTATAAATCTCTACCTGAACTCCCAGGTGTCCCCGTGCTGAAGCAAGATCTGGATTCCTGGCTTAGAGCTGAGCTATTGTGTATCACACACAGCTACCTGGAGAACATCCTTCAAGGCAGAGATGAGGCAAAGTCTCTTCTAAATTCTCTTTCATATCATGTTACACAACAGAGTTTCTTTCCCAGCTACCCACAGCTCCTCACCATTATTTTTCTGCCTTCCTGCTTAGACCTGGAGTTTTCACTGTGAACCTCAAATCGGTTTCAGGGATTTATTTAGGTATTTTTAACACACCCCCCCCTCCCCTTAATTTCCCCTTTCAGATTGCTTTCAGACAGCAAAAGTGTAAACCACTTTGATTCCTGGGTTGTTGTGAGAAAAATGCTATATGAATGAATAAGTTATAATAATAATAATACATTACAGTGATAATGATGGATGTGTTTTAAACAAAGCCTCTGGCTGCCAGTGTGGAGGAGCTATGGAAAAAAAAAAATCAAAGATAATCTTGCATGAGGAGAATCGTAATGAGAAAGACCTGGAATATTTTATCTCCGAACCTCTCCTCTCTGCTCGCCCCGGATCGGGATTGTCCCAGTTTGCCTTGAAGAGCGTGTCAGGTCTCCAGCTAAATTTGGAACCAGGTGCTCTGCTGCTGTCAGCTGGGGCTGCCCTGGCAGGGAGGGAGCTGTTGGATCCGTTCTGGATTCGTTTCCAGCCCCGTGGGCTCGGAGCCCCGGGCCCGGCGCGGGGCAGGATCCCGTGGAGCCGAGCACTGCACGCGCACGCTGGGCCCGTTCCATCCTCAAAGCCTCTGCCAGCCGCCGGGATGAAAGCAGAGAGAAGGAGATTAAAAGGCTCCCCCAGCCACCCAACAGGTCACTGGCAGGGCTGGGAAGAGCTCTCCCACTGTCCCGCCCGTGTCCCGGGCTGTGTCCGGGAGAAACCTGCCCTGGCAGTCCTGTTCTACTGCTGGGTAAGGGCAGGTTGGTCTTAGTGCGGCTTGTTCCTGTAGAAAAACCTGGATATTGGGCCAAACTCAGTGCCTGCAGAATGCTACAGATTCAACCAACAGGATTCTTAGGAATACTGTAACAAAAACTACAGGGTTTTGTAAAGAATGAGGTTTTTATATATTTATCCTAGCATGGATGCATCCTTTTCAGTTTTATCCCATCAGCTGTTTATCAAAATGTCGTCTCTAACACAAGCATAAATTTGGGTGGAATGACACCCACAATTTCTTTAGGCAGGTGCACCTGTACAGTTGTTGAGTGCCTCAACCACAGGCAATTTGGAAGTACAGCAGACACTGAGTCCAGTACAGAAACAGGACAACAATCTCTCCTACTCCAGTTTCAATCCCAAGGGCTGCCAGACCGAGGGATGCTGAAAAGCTGAGGAATATMCTTTGTGAAATATAAGGCAGAATAATGTAATGAGTCCAAATTTCAGCAGCATCACCGGATCTGGGTGACTGCAAAGCCTCTCCAGTGACACAAAATGTAAGACACAAAGCAGCAGAGCCTTGCAAGCTCCCTAAAATGCTCTGGAGGCTCCACAATCCTCCCTCTCCACCAAGCCCTCAGCCTGTGCAAATCCCTGGCGTGCCAGGCTCAGGGTGGGGGTCTCTGGGGCTGGRGGGGATTTACTTGTGGCCACCGATTTGAGCGTGTGCTGAGCCAACATCCCGATTTCCTGCGCTGCCTAAATCTCTCCACCCTCAGGACAGCTCCTAGGACCCTGAGAAAGTAATCTGGTGATTTATTGGGTTTGCTAACAATGGCAATAAGCAAGGCAGCGTTTTAAGCAGCTAACTGAATTGTGATGTGGGCTGGGTTTTTTTCTTTTCCACAGCACAATGTGGATCTATTTAGCCTTACAGCTTGAATTTCAGGCTCTCTTTGCCCATGAGAAAGCCTGGCAAATGGGATTTGGGCGAGGAGCTATAGGGGAGAATATCTTTTAATTAACCAGGAGGGTGGCTCAGGGAAGATCTAGCACTGCCTCTGAGCTGAGTTTCCAGCTCCACTGCGAGACAGACGGGTACAAATTAAGGCAGARCAGTAACTGCAAATCGAATTCCTGATGGCTCCAATTTGTGCAGGATTGGGATGACTCCAGTGCAGGTGCAGCTTTGCAGGCAGGGCACTGCCCCTCACCTGGCCATGCCCACCTCAGCAGCTCAGGGGATGGCAATCCACGTGGATTTTTTTCCCCCTGAGCTCCGAGGAGCCCTTTCTTTATTTTCAAGGCAGGGCAATCCAACCTCTCATTTCACTGCTGGTAGGGAAATATTTTTCCTAAGAACACAACGAGTTCCTCTGTCCAGAAAGCACGAACTGGGCACGGATCCTGCCCTATCTGCATCATCAGCGTGGCTGGGCCTGGCAGGGGTTCCTGCAGAGCAGGGAGGTCACGCTGACCACGGCTCCACCCTGACCCCTTTGTCACCTGCGAGACACGAGAGGTCACAACGTCACCCGAGGCAGAGCAGGACTTACACCCACATCACCGCGGGTAGGCTGGAACAGGGGAAAACCTTTGAGGAGCAGCTGGAAAGSCACAACCCCAGGAAGGAACAGAGATGGGACAGCACAGAGCACTTCCYGAACAGCCTCGGTGGGAACTCCCACCTTGTGAAAGCCTGAGCGAAGCAACACCGAGGCACAACCCCGACAGAACCCAAACCTCCCCGGCGCCAGGCCCCAGGGGACGCCTGTGCCTGCTTCCAGCGGGGATGGAGCCGAGCCCAAAGCCTGTATCCCGACACCCCCAGGCCTCCAGTGCCTCCAGCCCTGGCCCACACCCAGGGCCATCCCTCCCGTGGCCCCGTCTCGCTCTCCGCGTCGTGCCGCGCTCTCCCTCGCCAGGTCTCGCAGGGTTTCGCCGGACAGGGCGTGCGAGTTGAATTTACATTTCGTCCGAACGATGTTTCATCTCGTTCCTGTGCGTCTCCGCTGGTGATGAGGCAGTAAGAAGCTGATGAAATTTATTCCTGCTCTTCCTGCCACGCTGTATAAATAAAGGGAAAGGGATAAAATACTCCTCCAACAGGAAGTGTGAATGCTTTAATGCTTTGTTTAAATACGCGGTTGAGAGACTGTATTTATCACGCAGCATCTGTATGTGCCTACAGCTGAAATTTGCTCCCTAAAATTAAAAGATCTCATTTGCATGCATTTTATACCTGTGTCACACCACGGAATCTGGTGGCTTTACTCTCAAATCTATGCTGGGTAAGAATCCCCCCCCAAAATGTTCACGGAAATAGCATGGCCACTATAATCGTGTATCTCAGGTACTGTGAACTCTGGCTGGCTGCATTTCCCAAGAATAATTGGTGTATACACACACCCTGGAAGATTTATATGGCCCTGCATCTTTGGCTATATACAATATGATTTAAATGGCACAGGCACTGGAGAAAGTGGACAGTAAAGCGTACAGTATTTGAAAATAAACATAAAGCAAAATGGTTTGACATCCTATTTCACTTAAAATGTAAATGGTGAACATTCAGGGCGTGATTTACAACCTTTTTAAAAGCACAAATGTTTTTTCTTTTTGGCCCCCTAGCTCAGATGCCACAAATCAGGAGAATTCTTTGCAGCATCAAGAAATCCCCCGTGGTGGGTTGGCTCCCGTCTTTTTGTTGCTATCCTAAAAAATAGACATGGAGACCCCAGATCAGTTTTCCTGCCTTTCTTTTTTTTCCCCTCCTCTGAAGTCTTGAATTGAAATGTGACTTTATTTCTGTTTTATGCTGTAGGGTCTCAGGCAGAGAGAGAGAAGGGAGAGGAAGGAATGCAATGTGTGAGGAGCCTGTTGCTCTGGAGCTTACTGTTGCAGCTTCTTCCCCGGGATTAGCACCTTTCCATGCCCCCAGTCCCCACACTGCTCCCATCACAAGGGCAGTGTGGGGAATCCCTCAATTCCCTGACTCCTGCTGCTGCCCAGAGCCATTGATCCAGTGTCCAGGTATGCTCACAGGCTCTGGACACATCACTTTTGTGTGTCCATCCCAACCTGTCTCTGCTTTATATTCCAAGATAACATCAGTCTGTGCTGGTACCACCCCTACAACACCTTCCCGAGCCACCTCCCTTCTCCTCACCCACCACCAGCACAGCAAAGGTGCAGCAGAGAAACCCTCCCTGCACTTGCTGTGCTCCCAGCAAAGCATAGGGAAGATACCTGAGAGGTTTTTGAGGATTGAGCCACTTTTACTTCCAGATCACAGAATGCTCTGAGCTGGAAGGGACTCACAAGGTCCAGCTCCTAAGGGAATGGTCCATATCACTTGTGCAAGGACTGACTGGAATTCCAGCTCTGACACACAAAACCTGATGCATCAACAGTGCCTTGTGCCCCASAGTCATCATCTGCTGACCCCAACTAGGCACAAATCCGTGAAATTAGATCTCCAGGCAGTCTTCCTCCAYGGAGAAGAGGAGACAGCCCCACCAACGTGGTCCTTGTGCAGCTCCACGGCACCAGCACATTCTGGTCTCCAACCACGGCTCCACCACGGGRATGACCCAAACGCTCCCCCAGCACCTCCTCTCCCTTTCCCAAGGCGCTGGGGAAGCAGGATGCTGGTTTGGGCATCTGTTCTGGGTGCAGGGCCGGGTCACGGAGGCCTCGGCACGACCTAAGCACACCCTGGAGCCTCCGCCCTCCTCCCGGCCCTACAGCAGAGCCRCGCCAGGAAAACCCAGCCCCGAGCGTTCAGCCGCACCATCCGGCCCTTAAATCTTTAATAACCTTTCTTTTCTTGACTGGGAGCGCACAAGTGCGAGCACATCTTCCCAGATCAAACCGAATCCTTAATTTAAGCAGCTGTTAATAAGGGTTAAATCTGCAGGCTGCGGTGGCCCCTCCGCTCCCTCTTCCCTGCTCGCACAATCAATGGAGCGGGAAGCCTGAAGGGTGTCCATTTTGAAAAGCCATAATGAATCATTTTTCCTTAGCAAATCTGGCAAACTTCAATCCTGGTTCCTGCAGCCTCCCTTTCACATGTCCAAGCCCTCTGTGACACATCAAATTTAATGAGACTGCACAGACCTCAAATAAGGCACTGTAGCACTGCTGGGATACTTTATTAAGGAGGATCAGACAGAATGTGTTTGCTGTTTAAGAGCCTTTAAAGGCAAATTACACTTCTTTTTGGGGGGATGAGAGCCTCCCATTTTTGTTCAGTCTCCTCAAACAGATCCTGCAGGCCAATTCAAACACGGAGTGAAGGTTTCTGCAAACAGGGAGAGCAGCAAAATTGGCAGCGAGGGCTGAGAGACCAGCGAGGCTCGATTGAAGGCTGTGGGGCAGGACATGGACAAAGAAACGTGTTATTTCACAAAATAATAATCATCATAATCTGCCTCTGGCAAGCTGTGCGAGGGAACACCCCACCCTGCTAGCAGGTGCTGCCCTGCTAGGGCCAGGGAAAGGCCAAATTAACCCTCTCTGGCTGGTGGAGAGGTGGGAGCAACTTCCCACGAAGGTCACAAAATCCTAGAATGGGTTGGGTTGGAAGGGGCCTTAAAGACCATCCAGCTCCAGCCCTCAAGATGGAGGGTGTGAGATACGTGCTGAGACATCCTTGGGGAAGCACTGGGGCAGCCCATGAAGAATGGAGAGAATAAAACGTTATTTTTATTGTAATATCCATATAAATAAATATAATCACCAGAACAAGGCAGAGTGCAGTTCTGCACGCTCCAGATTTTGAGGGGAAAGGGAGGTGTTTGGTTTTGCTCGGTTGGCTTGTGGATGCTGTAATGAGATGAAATTCTGGATGACTTCAGGAGTTTTTTCCAGCTACCAGGTTGTGTCCTTGCAGACWTTTTTTTCTCGGAAAACCCCGTTCTGTGCTGTAACTCTTGTTGGAGAGTGCGGCAGTCTCGTGGCATAGCAACCTCCTGCTTAATTCAGAGCATCTCTTCTGAGATCATCGTGTTCAGCTCCTCTGTGTCCACCTCTGGCCACGTCCAGCTCTAAAAAGAGCTGTAATTTATTTCAGCAAGTGCCCAGGCTGCTGGACAAGGCAGCACAAAAAGGCTGCAGAAAGCCAAAATGTCTCTCTGAGCCTATGGGTTCCAACCTAATTGGGGTTTATAGGGAAATATAAAAATTGGACTGGCTTCCAGAAAGCTCTCAAGGGTGCTAAAAGAAGAAAGTGTGTGTCTCAGAGGATTTTTATGTGACTAGAAGAAAATGATAACATTTTTACCTCGCTGGAGTAAGGATCCAACCTTCCAAAAAGCGCAGCAAGAAATGAATTTATTTATACATCACAAAAGCTTTGGTTGCAGGATAAACCCAGGGATGTTTCCTGTGCCAGGACAACTGAGGCAGAATCTTAGGCTTAATTTAAGTTTTCCCCTCCATCTTTGGCAGCCTGAGGAGGTCTGGGGCTTTGCAGGGGGARCTCAGTGGCGATCTGGATCCAGGTCACATTTTGTCTGAAGCACCTGCATTTGGAGTCACAGGAAGAGTGTGGTTAATGGATCAGGGTAATGACATCAGTTCTGATCCATCTCTAATTAAGGGCTCTGCCAGGAATACAGTCCAGCAATTCTAATGGCCCAGAGGAAAAATTGTGAAGTCAGGTAATGAAATTTGCTTATTAGACAAAATGGGAAGAAGGAGTGCAGGGGCACAGAAATCAATATGGAAAGCAGGACAGCAGCRTTTAAACAGCCCTGCACATGGACAGAGCCCAGCTAATGAAGTTCAGTGCTGAGGAGTGGAATAACACCGACAACAAATCCTGCCTTGGAGATGCTCACCTGGAAAAGGTCCAGTTTACGTGAACTTTTAAACAATTTCTTCCATGATCCAGTGTCCTCAGCTGGGGAATTCCGTCGGTTCTGGGTTTGTGTGTCTCACAGTGTTTTACAGACAGCTCCACGTCCCCTTCTAGAGTGAGCTCCCTTCCCGTGGTGCCTAGAGTGGAATATTCSCAGGATTTATAACCAGGATAGTGCTGGTGAAGATGGAGAAAGGCAGGGTCACACCTGTAGCCTGGAAACAGCTTGGATAAATGCCATAATGGCCCTCATTAGATCCCAATAAAGGTATGACACAAGTATCCCCGCAGAATTAATCACCTACGGCCCTTTCATCCAAGGAACATTTAGATCTGTTCCCACCTCACCCATCCCAGTGGAAGGTGTCCCAGCCTGTGGCAGGGGTTGGAATGAGATGATCTTTAAGGTCCCCTCCAACCCAAACCGTTCTGGGATTCTGTGATTAGTGCGGAGAAGATGCACGTRAAAAAAGCCAGAGAGAAACGCTGACACTGCCAAAAAATTAAAAACTRTTTATTCTGTGGTGATCTACAGAGTGCTGGGGAGGGGAATATTTACAGGTGGGATAGTTACAGCTCAAAACCCTTCACTTGTAAGCTGGTAGGAGAGGAGGGGAACAAACCAGATCCTTGTAGACAACCCCTCTTCGGTTTTTTTTTGTTGTTTGTTTGTTTTGGGTTTTTTAAAAATATTTTTAAGGGACAAAGTTAACTGAAGTTTATAAGCTTTAGCTGTGGAGCAGAGCCTTTTGTGTCTCGCTAGCCCACATAATTGCACTCCCCCCTCCTCTCACCCGGTGGCAAAGGAATGTAGGTGGAATGTCTTTACATGGAGACCAGCTCACGCAGGGACTGCACAATGAGGGGAAGAAACAGGAGCCAATCTAAGTAAAGGATCAGGCAAGCACTGCAAGGAAAATAATATTGGGCTGTCTGCTCCCAGCCCTGCGAAATGCCTCCATGAATCCCTCGCTTCCTCCTGCCTTAAAATGTCCTCCTCCTTCCCAGAGCTTCGGGGGGACATACCTTGTTGCAGTCTCCTTTTTAACACTTCGCTTTTCCCCCTTCTCCAGCGCTGCTCCTTTCATCCTGCTGCCGCAGATATATTTACTGGCAACGGAAAAAATCAATAAAGGCGAAGGAAATGACTTGGCAGCCTTCCGAAGTGTTAAAATAATTCTCCTCTAATTGAGCCCCATTGTTTTTAAACAATATTGCCAGCACTGCAAGCTAAGTAGCTCGGCCTCAGCGTTCAGAAGCAACTGGCGATTCGGGGTGGTTCCGAGTTTTTGGGTCCCCCTTGGGGTGTCCTTACAGGAGTTTGGGAGAGCCACGTGGGAAACACGGAGTTCTCTCCATCACACTCCTGAATTTATCGGCCCCTCGAGGGTCAGCCCCGGGATCCCACCCCTCGGGTTTAATTTTTCAGCACGGCAGCCCCAGGTACGGCTGGACACAGCCATAAAGCATCCGAGCTGCCTTTCAGCGGGGAAAACTGGGAATGATATTAGCGACCAGCGGCCCGAACCAGGTGCATTCCAATCTGTCAGTCCTTTGTGTGAGTTATGGCTGCTTAAATACAGACCTTCTGTCCCAGCAGTGAAATATTCCGGTACGTGCTGTGCGAGAACATACACACCTCACCTTCGCACTGAGCTGCTCCTTGTGAGCTGGAATCTCCTCTGGAATTCTGATTTTCCCACATTTTCAGGTGTATTTTGAAAAAAATCAGAAGGACTCAAAACGTTGAGATGCCCAAAGATCCTCTCTGTTCCCACGCAAAGTGTCTCCTCCGCAGCTCCAACTAAAACTCGAAGAACTTTACTTCTATTTTGACTTTAAAAAAAAAAAAAAAAACATGCTGTACAAAAATGGAAATGAAAAGTCATTTCCAAATGGAAAATTGGAGCGTTTAATTTGGAAGAGGATGGGAAGCACGCCTCCACTTCACTGGAAAGCTCCATCTTGATTTGTAACAGAGTCAATAAGTTGGGGGTTTTTTTCCAAAACAAAGGCTTTTCCCAGGAAGGTAACAGCTTAAATGGAAAACATCCCATTATCAATATTTTGGTGATTTAGTGTTTAGAAATGAAGTGTTCTCTGCTTCCATTTCACTGCAGCCTTGCAGAAGAACGTGATCCCATTTCTCACACCTGGCAAATACCGGGCTTTGCCCTTTTTTYCCCTGAATATCTCACTCCAACACCCAAAGGAACAGCAATTAGTGCTGGAACTGCTGTGTTTTCCTGAGTTAAACACCCATTATCACCCTGGAACCCCAATTTGTACCTCATTCAGGTACCGGGTGACCAGCTGGGGAGTGCCTGCATTATTCCCGTTTTCCTGTTTTCCTGCCGTGTGTCTTTGCCAGGACCGTGCCTGGCTGAGTGGAGCTACACGTGGAAAGACAAAATGCACAACCCGGAAATAGCAGAAAATGCTGAGTTTGAGTTAAATCCTTCTTGGTCCTTGAGCTTCATTTTGGGGGCTGAGCTTGTGACAACAAGAGCTTGGTTTGGGGATGCTCTTCCCACTGTCTTCCCTGCCACCTTTAGTGTGTGCACATCCTGGAGCCCAGGATAGAGCCCTTTTTAGACCTAGAGATCCCCTTTTTAGACCTAGATATTCCCTTTTAGATCTAGAGATCCCCCTTTTAGACCCAGATATTCCCTTTTAGACCCAGAGGTTCCCTTTTAGACACTGAGATTCCATTTTAGACCTTGAGATCCCCTTTTTAGACCTAGATAGTCCTTTTTAGACCTTGAGATTCCCTTTTAGACCTTGAGATCCCCTTTT
>JACAXG010000038.1:3943025-4067901 GCA_018881555.1 Amblyornis subalaris | reverse complement strand
CTAGAGATCCCCTTTTTAGACCTAGATATTCCCTTTTAGACCTAGAGATCCCCTTTTTGGACCTAGAATTTCCCTTTTAGACCCCGAGATCCCTCTTTAAACACTTGGACATAAGATCCCATCCCCTCCAAGAGCGTTTTTATCCGAGACGCATCAACACAAACAGTCAGGAAATTATTCTGATGCAAAAAAACTGCTCCTGAAGCACAGGTGTGTCCATGCTCGGAGCCCTCCCCACGCTCCAGCTGAGAGCAGCCGCTCTCCTCCACCAGCCCTCAGCCCGCCGGCGTTATTCCCGCTGGGAACGCGAGCAAACCACACAGGAAGGGAGTTCTCCGCGGCTCCCCAAGAGCCAAATGTGAACAAACGCGCAGAAATGTGCACCTCCGTGCCTCGGAGCTCCTGGGGAGAGGCCTCCCTCCCTCTCAGCCTGGGAGGAATGAATTTTTTGGGTGGGAAACATCTGCCCTTCTCCGGGGGTTTGTTGGCAGGAGCAGGGATGCACATGGCACTCATAATGCGGCCCATTGTGCGAGCACGGCCGCAAATAGATTACATCAATAAAAAAAGGGAAAACCTCAGTTCTTGTATCGAATGCCAGCCATGTCTAATGCCTCCAGGATGCCTTCTGATCCCAGAAGGTCCTGCTCACTTGATGCCTTCGCTTCCTGGGTATCTCGAAAGGAARGAGCCAAGATATTAGCTTTCCGTTGCAGAAATGGCTTGTGAGAACGCAGAGGCAGTGAAAAGTTTCAGCTTGACCAACCTCAGCGTCTCCATGCGCTGTGTGGGAGAGAGGAGAGTCCAACAYGACCCTGTGGGAACGCCAGGGGGTTGGGATCCCACATTCCCACCCCGAAGGCACCACCAGCTCCCGATAAGGTGACACCGCTGTGCTGCATCACGGCAGCCCCACCGCCCTCAGATGGGAAAAAAATTCCTCCAAATTCTCCACTGTGGAAACCACATCCRTCATCCTACAGCTAGGTCAAAACGGGGGTATTCCCAGCTAATTGAGAATCAGGGAATGGATTTAAAGGATCTTGGGGCCGGTGAGAGCCGTGTCATCGGGCCACCAGCCCAGTGCCCAGGTCAGCCTGTGTTCCATGCAAGCTGGCATCGGGGCAATGAGCTGCATTTCAAATCAGCACCAAAGCCTTTGGCAGAGGGCTCACAGCAGAATAATGATGATGGGATTAGGGGGGGGAAAGAAAAAAAAAAGAATTCATAAAAACTAAATTAAAAATCACACCTCGCTTCACATTGGAAATTGGACTCGGCCGGCGCGCTCTGTTCGGAGCAAACCTCTTTAAATGCAACCCATTGTGTCGGGAAATTCTCCCTGGAATCTGGGTTTCCAACACAGCATTGCTGCAGCTCCCCACCTTCGTGAAATCCCCAGAAAAACTGCGGAAAAGGCGACGTCCCGGCAGGTCCTGGCTGTGGTATGTGAATTTTTTTGGGACAAGTCTCTGCAAGAGCTGCTGAGCTGCAGAGACAAAACCGCTGGCAGAGGGTGGCACAGGCAGTTCCCTCCCAGCTCCTCTCCAGTCATGTCTGATGAGGCAGAATCAGCTGTCTGGAGATACATTTTCGTTTCCCCTCTCCCCCAAAACACATGTGCGAGTTTGGAGTGGCAGACAAAGGGAAACAAGTGCTGCTTTTTTTGGTGTTTCCCTCCTTTCTCTTCGTTTCCTCATCCCAGTAGCAAAAGGGGAAATTGAGGGGACAGACACGACCGAGTTTGTACTGAAGGGGAAGCAATAAAACCTTCCTATATGCAATAACAACCTCTACCATTCCTAAATATCCCCAAACTGCCAGAAATAAAGACATTGGAAAAGGCTGCCTTTCTCTTTTTTTTTTGCCCGCCCATCATAAAATGCAGTTTTCCTCCTCACAGATTTAGAGCCGAGCAAAAGTAGGAGTGAAGATGACAAAACTTCTGCACCTTCTGCTCTGACTGCAAATGCTCCTGAGTAAGAGACTCTCCTTTAACCTTAATCTTGTGCAGCACTGAGAAAAATTCCTGGAATCGTCAAGGTTGGAAAAGACCTTTARGATCATCCCATCCAACCATCAGCCAGTCTCTAAAATAAGAAAAACCTGTCAAATCTTCTTCTTCTTTTATTCTTCTTATTATTCTTTCTTGTTTCCCTCGGATTTATGGCATTTGTTGTGAGGCATCTGCACATCAAGGGTGAAAAGGGAGGATTTTTTCCGTCCTTGCAGTTTGTGGCACAGATTTAGGGATTTTGCCATGGGACAAGGTCATGACTGTGCCTGGTGCTGTAGGATGACAAACATGGGAGAGTGTCCCTGCAGGTGTTTAGGAGGAGACAACCCTCAGGGTCTGATTTCATGGAATCATGAAACGTCCTGAGCTGGAAGGGACCCACAAAGATCATCAATCCAACTCCTGGCCCTGCACAGACACCCCGACAATCCCACCCTGTCCCTGGGAGCGTTGTCCTGGAGCTCTGGCAGCCTTGGTGCCATGCCCATTCCCTGGGRARCCTGGTCAGTGCCTSAGCACCCTCTGGGGGAAGAACCTTTCCCTGATATCCCACAAAACCTCCCCTGACACYGCTCCAACCATTCCCTCGAGTCCTGTCACTGGTCACAGAGACATCAGATTTGCGTCCTTGGCCTTTCAGGGCTTCCCATCACAATCATTCAAAAGGAAAGCCCAGTGAGCTTAGCTTTCATTTTTCCTTGGAAACAAGCAAAGCCAGGATGAGGCATTCCCAAAGGAAAATGGGGCAGAGGGGTGTGAGGCTGAAGCGCTCAGGTGAAAAAAAGCACCCAACCCACCCCACTGCAGAGTTATTTGGCTGCAGCCCCTCTCATCTGGGGGCGTAAAAGCCTCCCCAAAAAGCCGTGCCCACGCAAGGCCAGGCTGTGCGGAGGGCCACATTTTACACCGCGCGACGTTCCAGGGCGAGCCCTTGGAAAAGGGGCTGCTCCCGGGTGAGCAGCGGCGGCGCGGGGCCGGGAGGCACAGCTGGACACAGCTGCACGCAGCTGCGGGCTGGCACTGTAACTGGAGCGCCGGAGCAGGGAACTCTGGCATGTGCACGGGGGGCCCGGCAAGGGGAGCGCGGTCTGCTCCTGGGAGAGCCGGGACACATCCACCTCCTGCCACAGCTCCTGCACTCCCAGGCAGCTCCATGTGCCTGAATTCATGCTCCTCCCTCCTCTGTCTTTTTGGGTTTTTTTGATTTAATGAAAAAAAAAATCCTCCCTTTTGACYCCTTTCTCCTGGCGAGTTTCCAGCCGCTCTGAGCATCCGGCTGGGCTCTCGGTATCATCCCGGGTTGGTATGGATAAATCCTACAGCTGCCAGGCACTCAGAGGGGAGAATGCTGCYGCTCTCCAGTGCATCCAAACCTCTCCATGCTTCCAAAGCTTTCCATGCTTCCAAACCGCTTCCAGAAGGGTGCATCTGCTCTGCCTTCCCAATTTTGGTGACATTACACAACGCGCGTGGATGCGCGGATATTCGGAATTACCGACTGCTTGGAAKGGTTTTTGTATTTATACATGAAAGAAGGTCCCAGCAGAGCAGGGAAATAGAGGGRAGGTCAGATTAGGGTCTGGCCTGCCACATGCAACAGGAATATTTGTGCAAAATATTAGTTTATCATCCCTGAGAAAGCAGCAAACCCTCAGGAAGTGGCATCTCGTGGGCATTTGTTTATTCGGGAAGCAAGTGAGATGTCCAGTGGTTGTTGGAACAGGTGACAAGCATCAAAATAAATCAGCTTTCCTTCACTATGAACCACCAACAGACCTGGTTTCCGGGAGATCACTGGCAAGGACCCAACCAGACCCCAATTTCCTCAAAAATGGCTCTGCCGGCTCACAATTCTCATCCAGCCACTTGCCAGCGGGGTGAGGCAGCAGCACGGCGAATGGTAAAAAAAAAAAAAAAAAAAAAAAAAGTATTTTGGTGCTGGCTTCTGGCCAGATCTCCAAGTTAGCAAAATGGGAAACCAACGTGGGCTGGGTAAACCGTCTGTTTGAACTCTGCCCACTTACAAGGTGCTGCTTCCGTGGAGATGCCAGCGGGGGAGACGAGCAGGGGGAACAGCACCAGATACAGGCAGAGCCCTGGGTTTGGGCTACAGGGAGTATCAGAAGCTCAGAGGTGAAGGAAAGGAACTCACCAGGCTGACATTGGAAGGGTTAATGGGATTTCAGCTTTGATCTCCCAAGAAAACACGCTGAAAACGTAGCCCAAGGCGTGCTCACCATTTTGTTTGCTAGTAAAACAATGCAATTTGATTTTTGTTGGCTTGTTGTTTTTAAGTGGAACCTCATGGGTGTTCTGTTAAATTCAGCCCACAAAAGCAATTTGTGTCATTTTAATGCAGCTCCCGTGTTGGAAATGTTTGTTTTTAAATGCAAGTTTTATTGTTTTCATTGTTTGCACATTAAAAGCTCGATCAATAAGAAAAGCAATTCACAATGTCGCCCTATTCCAGCCKTATCTACCCCATAAATTGGGGCAAATATGAGAGTGTGAGGAATAACACAAGCTCATTCCTTTGGAATATGAAAAGAATAATTCCAGATCTTCTCTGCTTTGACCTATCACTATCCATCATGTGTCTTACTATTTACAGGGGAGTCAGGTTGAGATACAGCTCTGGGACAGAGGATGGAGCAGAGCATCCTGTGATTTGTTATAGTGGGAGTTATATTTTAGTGCAGGCATCACTTCAGCCTCTCTGAGATGGAGGAGAAGCTTTCTTTCTGCAGGAAACATCAAAATATTGACCAGATATTAAGAGGTTGTGCACAGATTTAAAAATTATCCCCAAAATGGGGGACAACTCCTGCACAAAAAGGGTCATAACCCAAACTCCGCCCTCAGGTCTATCTCCTGATCTGCCACATTTAGCCTTGTATAATTCCTTCTACCTCTCAGGGCCTCCTTTTCCCACCTATACCCAGGGGACAGCACCACAATGGGTTTCTTGCTCTTTSATATTTGAAACATGCTTAGAGATTCCTCAGGTGAAGGCGGTAGAAAGAAATCATTATTGTTATATTTTTATAGCCCACTTCTCCCTGCAGGCTCCCGGAGGTATTTTAAAGTCTCCATAGTCTTGGGCAAGAAGGGGCAAAGAACAATCAGTGCAACTTTGCGGAGCAGGAGCAGGATCACTGCAGAAGGAGCTCGACAGGGATGATCCTTGTGGTCCCTTCCAGTTGAGGATATTGTGTGATTCATAGAGATGCACAAGAGCCACTGCCTGCATCATGCCTCAAACCTCTTCCTCCATCTTCCCTAAAACATCCTCTTCTAATTTCATTTTTCCTTAAAAAGGTTGCCATTACAAGCAGGAACAGGGATAGGGCAAGGTATGACTCTGCATGCCTTCACACCTCATGAAATCCCATCTAGAATGGTAAAAATAATGAGGAAAATTGCCTACTGCAGCAATTTCTGAAATAGCTGTAAATGTTTTATAGCCTAAGCATATGCAACAGCGACTTTAGCAAACATTCTCCATCGSGTGTGGTGGAGGAAGGACACAACAGGATCTTTTGGAGAAGCAGACAGCCGTGGCTAGACTCTATTTCTAAATAAATTGGCATTAATCAGCTGATGACTGCACAGCATCCTGTAGCAAACCACGCTCAGCAAAGGCATTGCTGCTGTATCTCCTGAGTTCCCTGATAATGCCACCAGACTGGTGATTTTCATYATAAACGAGCTGACAATGTGCCACAGGGGCTGCTTGGTGTGTCAAAACCAAACTGGGTTTGGGTTGGAACCCCAGTAAGGTCTCTAGGGAAWTGAACACTTGCTGGGAGTTCCCACCTCCAGTGGAATTATTTCGCTTGGGTCAAAGACTWCTCTGCTTGAGAAATGAGAGAGAAGCGACTGCCTGGCAAACGTGGTGGGGGTTGTGCCACCAGCCCAYGGCCAGGACAGGTTCCATCACAGCTCAGGGTGGCTGCAAAGGTTTTCCACCCCGTCCATCCAGGGCCACTCCCCCCGGGCAGGGAAGGACCCCAGTGTTCAAGCAAACTTCCCAAACCACCCCCAAATTCGCTGTCGGTGACCGATGGACAGCCTGTCCCAGGCAGCCACCGGGCAGGACACTGCACACCCACGGGAAGGACGTGCTGAAGGTGGGATGACGGCACAAAACCAGCCTGGTGGCCTCCTGCTGCTGGCTGGCCCTCCGTGCCCATCACCTCCCACGTGCTGCCGGCCCACGAGGCCCCCAGGGCAGGGACAGAGTGCCAGGGTGGCTCCGCTTCCCCCGGCACTTGTGGCAGGAGCCTTCACGTGGCTGACTTGAAAGGCCCTCGAGAGCCACTCACGGAGGGAGCAGAAAGGAAACTACAGGACTGAAGTGGGCACTCTACACCAAATGCAAACAGGGTTGGAACCCGGGAGCAGAGCACCAGGAACTCCCCCTTTGCCCAGGGCACGGTGCTCGAAGATTTTGGCATCTTGCAAGCTCAGCTCGGAGCTGCAGAACTTCTTCACGAGGCTGGAGAGTAGCTGGGGAGAACTCATCTRTATGCTGGAAGCTGCTCCCAGAAAACATTTGCTAAATAATTTAGGAACAAAACCCGGCGATGATAATAAAAAAGCYCGAAGAAGTTTGCTCCCAGATGATCTGCAAATACAAAACAGCGATAAGTCTATCAGATAAACTCACCTAGTGCTACTCTCATATTCCCTACCATCCTCCCAGTCCTGATTCTTTTCTGATTCAGCAGCTTTCCTCCTCTTGGCATTTCTGGCTGGCAGGGCTGGATGTACTTGGTTAGAATTCAATACCACGAGGGGGTTTAGTAACTGAAAGCTGCTTCTTTTTCTTTTTTTTTTTCCTTTTTTCCCCTCCTCTCTTCAGCAGCCCACAGGAGGTAAACAAAAGTTTAGAAGGGTGCCCTGCACTATTAAGGTCGGTCGAGTTTAAACTGCTTCAGTCCTCCTCAGGTTCCACCAGTAAAAGTCAAAAGCTCCCTTTTTATGTTCTTCAATTAAATTAAAAGAGGAAAAATGAAACTGCTATTTGAAATCTYTGGATTAGCTGAAAAATACGAGAGCAGAGCACTTGCCAGGGTGTTCTGACATTCAGAGGGAGCCTGTTCCAGGTGATTGCTCGGCGTTGTAGGAAAGTACATTACCCAAGACGAGCCTGGGCTCTCATGAACCAACTTTAAATGAGGAAAGTCAAGGAAGAAGAGAATGAGGAAAGGAGCATCASGAGAAATGCCCTGCACGAGGCTTCACGAGAGCACTAAGCTGGAATCCACTTGCTGGCCCTCCTCCAGCAAAGCCTGGGCTCYGTGTGTTACTTATCAGATCAGTGTCATGCAGGGGACTCCAACCAGACACCTGCTGTCTGTGAGGGACACCGTGACCGTGGCTTGGGTCCCTTCTGGAGCCTTCTACGAYATCCATCCTCAAACCCGCTGTTCAAAGTCCTTGCAAAAAGGGGAGAAAAATATTAACAGTGAGGAGACAGATGGTGCCATAATGAAATCCTCTCTCTATTCTTACTTTTTTCCACTGCTTTTGCTTATCAGGCCAGCTCCCCCAAAAGCAGATCGTGCTTGCACCCCACATGTTAGTTCTGTGCCTGCTGGATGATCCAAAGGAAGGACTGAAACCCTTTTAGAGCTGGTGGCACCGATCTGATGACCTGACGGAGCTCAAACCAAGAACCAGTTCCTAGGAAATAAAGACAAACCATGGCTGCTCTCCAAAAGAACTCATAAATCTAAACATCTCCTGCTTGCTCTCTTGTAACAGCTCTAATATTTCTTCTGCTTTTACATTGTGAAGACTGTTCATTATTGCTTTCACCTCTTAGCCTCTCTCAGGGTGTCAGCTCCATCTGCCACGACATATCTGGAGTGAATCTCAGCAAGCACAGCTCAGGTGCTCACTTCTCCCCTCCTCCTGAATTCTCATACTTGACACAAGGCTTCAGAATCTATAGAATATTTTTTTTTCCAACCAACACGCTGCAGTCTCCTCACCTCTTGACTCTTTTTTTCTCTGCCTCTCAATTCCCAATCACCCTCTCCTCGTCCTTCGTTTCATTCTTACCTTGGAATTACAGGGAGTGATACAGAAGATGATGCATCGTTTTGCTTAGTAATGGTTTTGCTGAACACCTCAGCCCCCACTTCAGCTCACACGTTAGCAACCAGAGAATCAACTCTAATTGTTTTGACACTCCACCACTTGCCACCCCTGAGCACAGGTAGCACTGAAGGCTTCAGCGTTCAGCTCTGCCTCGAGGAGCAGAGAATTCCAGCCTTTATTGACTCGTGCTTGGCTTCTCCCGTGCAAACGTTTCCTGAGCTCCTTTCATCTTCACCTTCCTGCTGCTGAGCATGTCATTTTCCACTCCCTGTTATTCAACAGCCTTTATACTCACACGCAGCCCAATTTTCTGCCAATATCATCTTTTCATTTGTGTCAACTGGATTACATGTTGCTCCTACCTGCCTCCGAGTCACCGCTCATTTTCTGTGTCAGATGAAGTTATCTCACAGCACACAGAGCGGGTTTTATTCCACAATTGCATTCCTTTATGTCTTCAAATTGCTTGCCACAGAGCAGGCTGTAATTCTCCTCTGGTACAAAGCTCATCAAGACAAAATAGAAATATGGGAGCTGGCACTGAGGGTTCTGGTCAGCTGCTCCTCCAGCACGAGTCTTTCCAGGAATTACAGGAACAGACATCGCTGAAGAGGATTCTAACACTTGTGGGATGAATAACCTGTCAGTAGGTGAGGCTTTCTCTCTTGTCAGATTAATTAGCAGTCATCTCCTTCCTTTAAACATAATCCTTCCACGACTCCCAGCCTTATTTATTTATTTTTCCCCCTGCAGTTGGGTGTTCTCCCTACACGGTCGGGGCTGGCGTCAGTAGATGGCACTGTGACATTCACTCTCCCCGGTTCCTTTTTGTTCAGCCTACAAGCAAAGCTTTCAGTTTTTACTAAATTTTTGAGAGAGAGTGTGTGTGTGTGTGTGTGTGTGTGTATTATAATTAGTTTTTGTTTATGCAAGGTTCTGGAGTCCTTCGGGAGCAAACTGTGGAAGCAGGGAGATAATTTGCTTTCCTGCTTTCGCCCTGCTCTCTGATTGAGGTCAGTTCTGGAGCCAGAATCAGTCCCTGGGTACCAGTCACTGAGGTGATGTTGAGATTCCTGTAAGAAGGGATTATCCCGCATATTATTTGACCACTCTCGYTCCAAGGCTGGTACACCAGACTCAATAGGGCAATTAGAGTGGGAATGCAGGGGGCATTGCCCTCCAGAGCACAGCAACCTGCAGTGCCCAGCCCCTTTTGCCCCGTGACAGCAGATATTTGGTGCTATATTCAAGAGAGAACTCTCTTCTCCAAAGAATGGCACATGCAAGTGGAAACCCATCCTTTGAGTCCTTTCATTTCTGAAGTTGAATTCCCGATTTTGGGAACCTGGATTACAAATCCAGGACTCATTAGCAGACGTGGTGCCCTGAAAGACACTTCAAAATGTGATTATTTGCAGAGATCTAGACCGGGGCTGGTCCRACACATCAAGAACCTGTGGCATGTCAAGACAAAAAGAAAACCAAAAGAATAAAATTCAGGGCCAAACTATGAAATGAAAACCCTCCAAATTGGCTTAGTCAACAGCAGTGTGAGATGCCTTAACTTATTTGCTTTCTTTCTGGAGGGAGAAAATAACAAACCTTGTTGTGTTTTATCCATGCTTAACTTGGGATGCTTGATCTGATGATACCTGGAAAGCTCAGAGAAGGTACAGAGCCCTGTTGAGCTGAGTGCTTTTCAAATAGGAGATAATGGATTTAGATGAAGATGTTACCAACTGATTTCACAAAAACCCTTCTCTTTTTTTTTTTAAAAAAAAATGTGAGCTGAATATTTATCAAGTTTTTTACTGAAACGCCTTGAAAATTTTCTTGCGTTTTTCCCTCTGCTTTAAGCACCGAGTTCACCCCTCCCTTTAAAATTTTATTAATGATTTAGCAACGAGCAGCATTTCATAGACGTGAAAAGACAGCAACAAATGAGGGAACAGAGAAATACAAAAAATTTACCAAAAAAGAAGCATTAGCATAAACATCTCCTGTAAACATAAACACGTGCCCAAGGATCCAGTCACACACATGCACAGGGTGCATTTCAGTGTACAAAATGTCCTTTTGACCTCATAGGATGAAGTGTCCTTAGCAAGAATTACAATTATCATCAATGGTTGATTAGCAAGTGTCAGATTGACAAGGAGTCATCAGCAAATATAAATATAGGTGCTGTAAGGAATAGAAAACCTTTGTGGGAGCTTCTTACAGCACTGAACCTTGATTTTCTACTTCTACATGACTTTTTTTTTTTTTAATCAAAGGATGTCAGAGAGAGAGGAACAGCTCAGTAGACTTTAATGTCTGACCATAAAACATATCCTTAAGAGTGTGACTGACCAGTTGTAAAACCCCTGAGACAAGGACAACCCAGACAAAAAGTTGTGAGTTACTTCAGGGAGGATTTTTTGACATCAGAGACCCCCGAAACGTAGCAGGGAATTATTTTCCTTTAACATGCTTACAGCTAAAGGATTGGCTTCCATTCAACTAATAGAAGTGTTAGTGCTCAGAGCCTGCATGCCTGGCATTCCTGCAGTAATACAATTCTGTATTAAAATCTATTCCAGTTGCTTGATTTATGAAAATGGTTAAAACGTGCTGCATTCGTACCAAGCTATTGGATCAAAAGGAGAAAAAAAAAAAAAGAGAATTAATTTTTAAGCAGAAAGGAAAAGAAAGTGAGAGAGAACATGTTGTTGTCCCTATCTCAGAAGCGAAGCTTTAGTCCTTACAAAAGTTGCCTGTATCCAAAATGTGACAATTTTATTTCAGAAGGTGACGACGTTTTAAGAATTTGTTGCAACTTGTGGACAAAGTCGTGGTCGATTCGCTCTCCGGCGTTCCCTGGATTTTGTAATATGTCAATACATCATGTTAATGCAAGTTTTTAAAAAAGGAGAGGAGAAAGCAAAAGCTCCCTTCCTTTTTAAGTATGAGTAATCTATCCAAATCCTACTGAGACACACAAAGGAACGCCGGCAATTTTCCCTTTCATAAAATGCGGACTTTCTTTAAATACTTCCTCCCTACATTTTCAAAGCGGGGCTGTATGAAATGAAGGGGAAATGACACCCTTCCCCATTGAAAAGGAGATTATGTAAAACTGCCTGGAGAAGCCAGCCGTGTTAATGCAAATACAAGTATGATCTTATTCATAAGTTGCCATTGTGCCGGCAGAGCACGCCTTGGCTCCGAGCGTCCAGCTCCGGCCCCGGGCGAGGGGCAGAGCCTTTCTCTCGGGTTATGCGCCGCCCCCCGGGACTGCAAATAAATATGAAACCCCAAAGATCACTTTAAAGAAGTGAAGGGCTCGGTTTGCCATTGTGCCGAGCACTCGATGCCACTTGAAGTTAATGAGAGCAGTCAGCAGCCTCGACAATGAGACACCGCAAGGACTTTGTGTGCCCAAAGGTGCTGGAGACGCTCCGGGAGGAGCCGGGGCTCCTTTCCCGCTCCCGTGCCTGTTGTTTCCCAAGCACTGAGCGGGKACAGCCTGGACCTAGGAAGTGTTTTAAAAAGTCAAACTTTGCCAGTGATTGCCTTAGACACAGCCCCTCCTGCTGCCAGGCACTCCAGCACATCCTCTGGCTAGAAAAGTACGGGTCGTTCCCATCCTCATCCAGCCTCCTCCGTCGGGTGCCATTGGAAAGATTAAAATCATGGAATCATTAGCGTTGGACAAGACCTCTGAGATCATCAAGTTCAGCCTCTAGTTTAGATCCAAGGCCTGGATAAGTAGGATCAAAGCACAGGTTCACCCCAGACCACATCTGAGTGATGTCTCAGAGGAGAACAAAGCACAGGGAAAAGCTGCTGTTGGAAATCTCTAAAGTCCACTTGAAACCCAGCTCCTGGTATAGACTCAGGTTGAAAAATTGAAGATGTAGGTACATGAATTTGTGTTTTTGCTAGGAAAGAGAATAATATTGCATGGAATAAAGGAGGTGGGATGCCCTCAGCCACCAAAAAGACAATGAAATAGAATGTGGTTGGAGAAGCTGCGTTACTGCAAACACGGTAATCTGACTCCTACATTGCTCAAAGTACACATTAATGCATTTTATATTTGTATGTGAATAAGCAAAGTCAATCCTAGTACAA
Source organism: Amblyornis subalaris (assembly GCA_018881555.1). Lineage (NCBI taxonomy): Eukaryota > Metazoa > Chordata > Aves > Passeriformes > Ptilonorhynchidae > Amblyornis > Amblyornis subalaris. The sequence continues at coordinate 4,055,660 of JACAXG010000038.1, read as the reverse complement.
TTTTAAAGCAACTTTACAGCGGACTTGACCCTTTTCCTTCTGTCGACCACTTTTTAATATCCCCCACTTTCCATGGAAAGTCCTGGTAGTGTGAGGAAGCCCAAGGCCTTGGCTCTGTGTGTTTAACTTCTGGTCGGTAAAGAAGGTCTAATTAATCTTCATTACGTGTGGCTTTTGAAATGGATGCCTGGATTGAGTGCCCTTCCTGTTCAGCTCCAGTCCAGAGGAGTTTCTGGCTCGGTCTGGAGCACCCTGGGGTCTTATCACAGGAGAGGCTGTTCAGTATTTGATGAAGAAATGATTACACAAATCTTCCTGCCCTTTTCCACTTGGATATGACAGCTGTTACCAGTCAAACTGTATTTTATTTGTTTGGTGGCTGAAGGTAGATAATGGCCAGGCTAAACTAAAAATCCTCAGTTATTTTTTTAGTTATCAGTGCTTCTTCAAAGCAGGAAGGGTTAAATTCCCCCCAAAACTGCAGCAGAGTTAATTTCCTTATTTTAAAATAAGAGTAATACCAGGCACTTTAATAGAAAAATCTAGCTGTTTTAAATTCCTGGGGGTTGTTTTGTGTTGTTTATGGGGATTTTTTAAAGTTATATCTTAAAAAAAACCACCCAGGAATTTATTTTTTGCATTATAATGCCATAAATCCGAGTTAATTTTAGCAAATGCATCTGAGATACAAAGTTTTTTAGGCTAAAGGAACCCAAAATTAATCTAAGATATATTTTAGCTGTGTCAGTGCAAAGACCTTCAGAGGTTGGCTTAAGCGTTCGGGGGCCAAACCCAACCACACTGTGGTTGAAGGTCTGACCTCTTGGAAATATGTAAAACTCCAAAAATCCCAATGTTGTGGAAATTCTGATTTCCAGGCATTCGATTACTTTGCTTTTTAGATCCATTTCCATTGGATATAAGCACGTTAGATCACTGTCCAAAATCTTTATCTGAGGGGTCTCATATTTCCAAGTGTTCCTCTAATACAAGGACTAAAACATGACATGCACCAACACCCAAAAAAAAGAGGTGATGCGGGGAGAAGCCTGCTAAATTTAGGGATTTGCTCTTTTTATTTACTATTTTGACAGAATCGGGGGAAGAAAGTTAACTTCCTCTCCTCCTCCCAGCCGGTTTATTCTTTAATCTATCAAAAGAATTATTAAATCTTTTAAAAGATCAAACGCTCAGATTCTTCACAAAGGTTGTCACAATGAATTCATTTGCGGAGCTTTCATCCCTCCCTCCCCACTGTGCTGAAATAATGTTGACTATTTTTCGCTGTCTCCCTGGCTTGCCGTGGAGATCCAGTGGCAGAGGTTGTTGCAAGGACTCCATCTCCCACTCTTTTCCCACCTGGCGCTGCTCTGTCCCAGGAGCTGGGAGTGCAGGTGGCGGTGCCTCGCTGTGGCCGCGCCGTCCAAAAATTGAGCTCATAAAATTCCCAGGGTGGTTTATGGCACTGCAGAGCAGAGGAAAAGGGAAGAGCAGAGGATGATCCCYGGAAATTCCATTCTTTCTGAGTGCCACTCCTGGTTTAAGAGAGCGGATCTTATTTTTTTGCTTGGTAGCCCAAGTAGTACCAATCAGTGCTGCATAGAACATCACATTCCTTGGGTTTAATTAGAGATATCTCGAATTAACAAGCACACACACCACAGAAACAAGACAGGGACACAAATGAGAAAATACATCATTTTGTTTGGTTTCTCACAGAATCAGAGTCTTTCCCGCCAGAGTCTTTCCCGCTTTTTTTCTTTGTAAAGCAAAGATGATTTGGATACAAAATATTCATTATCCTGAAGACTGGTCTTCCAATGAGGAGGATTTTAAAACGAACTATTTAATATTAAAATAAAATTGCTTAGTTTTCAGAATTCTTCCTGAGTTTCACCTCGTGCCAATGAATCCTCTCAGAGCAGCAAATTATTTTTTTGATGAACCATTTTGCCTTTTAATGGGCTGTGGGGTTGGGGTGGGAGCGGAGCCAGAGCGGTTGTGTATCCAGGTCTAACACCTGACGGGTCACACTGCCCCTGTGATATTCCATGTAGTCCATGATTGGGAGCAGCCAGGATGATCCCAGCGAGGGGAGCAGAAGAGGAATGCAGGAGGGTGTGATGCCRGTGATAAAGGAGAGGTACACATTGTTTAGTCTCTCACGTCATAAATCCACCTCTTACTGATTGCAAAACGCAATTTCTGAGGGACTCAAAGAAGGGATAATTCTGTTTTGAAAACCCTGCTCTTTGATCTAAGGGCGTCAAATCTCTCTTGAAGCTGAGTCCTGAGCTTGTATGACAGAGGGAAATACCTGGAGACCAGACTTGGGACCACAGCGTTATCTGGAATAACTTAAGGTGCAGAGGAAACCACAAAATGTAATGGAGAATGCAGAGAATAACGCCCTTGAAAACGGGAATTTGTAAGTGTGACAGGCATCTCACTCCCATCAGTTCCTCTCTATCAGCTTTAAAAAGCAATCCACATATAATTCCAGCTCGTAAGTCTCCCCAGATTCCAAATCATCCCTGTTCTGGTCACCCTGAGCTGAGACATTCCCACAGATCCGTCAGAGAGGGTGCTCCAGACTCTCCGACAATGAGCACATAAGAATAATAACACAGCAAGCACACACCTCCAAAACCTCATGGAGAAAAACAAGACTCCCCCAGGCTAAATGAGAAAACAGAAGCCTTGTAAATTCAGAATGGAGCTGTTCCGTGATTTATGGATACCAACTCTTGAGCCCGTCGCTTTCCCAAAACCACGCAGAGCTTTTGAGGAAAAACGAGGAACTTCTTTTCCACATCAAGTGTACAGCAAGGACACGGAGATTCAGATATCCATCCCACTTTTTGAAGGCCAAAAAGAGTGGATCCAGCCCTCAGAAGAAGCTGGATTTCACAAGGCTTTGGCTCCTCCTGGCAGCTCGTTGCACAACCTCCCCCCGCAAAACCAACCCAAACATATTTTGTTTCAGTTGGCAAAATAGGCGCTGCTTCCTTAGAAAGACATCGTATTTGGGGTTTTATTACCAATGAGCAAATTTAGCTGTGCCTGCCCAGTAGACCAAAGCATTATGAATTCCAAATTACCTCCAAGTCAGGGCTCGGTGCAGCACTGTAATGAAAAATGTGTCATATCTGACCTGTGCATTAATTAAAGGCATTTTCCTACATGATGAGCCTTTCATCTTTACAAACACCAGTAAGAAACCTTCTGAACAGCTTCCATGATGTAACAGGATTTCTAAAATTTCCCCCCAAATTCTAGGGAAGTTCTGATCTTCTTTGGAAACGATCACGTGTCTAAGGATCTATGAACTTTATGTAATTTAATACAATCCAGGTCCATAGAATTCTAGAAACAACTAAAAAAAATCCAAGAAAAGAAACTAGCTCTCTAGGTTCGCCAATAAATTCTTGCACTACCAGCTTTACTACTCTTAAATCGTTACCTTAACAATTAGTATTGTTAAATTTCATGGAGTTATTCCATAGGGGCCTTGATTTCCTGTGACTCTGCCCCCAGAAAACACTGATTATATCCCAGTCACAGGCTTTGCTGTCCAAAAGGTTAATTTGCTCCAGGACTACACAATAGGTGGGCACCAGAGCAGCGTGAGCAAGAGCTGTACCTCCGTGGAGAGATGAAGGCTCGAGCTCCTTTGCTCCTAAATCTTTCCTGAGAGTGAAGAGCAGAGTTGTTCTGCTCTGGGTGAGAGTCAGCAGCTCCTAGGAAATCCTGGAGTCACAGAAACGTTTCTGAGGCGTCAATCCTGTTCAGCTGGCTAGAGAAATGCTGCTAAACCAACAGATTTGGTCAAAATTTCGAACACAACAGCGCACAGTTGAGCATTTTTTACTCATTTTCCACAGGACGCAGGGCGGAAGGATCAGAAAACCCAACAAGGTGAAATTCCAGCTCATTGTCATTGGCCAAATGGGGAAAATTGAGAAAATTGAGCTTGTTCCCGCCTCTCTTCCKTGCCCAGACTCCAGGTCTGTGCTTTCCCTGCCCCATAGTTGGATGTGCCYGTGTTTTGGCTGCTCTTGCCTCGTTTTTTGCTGCTCCCAGCAGCTGTAGGCAACTGTTTCCTCCCCACCATCTGCCCAGGCTGGATCGCTGCTCTCTCACGCTGAGCCTGAGCACAGACCTCGCTCAGAGCCGCAGGAAATTGGCGTTTGCAGAGCAGGGACCTTGGGAGGACAGAGCAGTTCCTACTTCTGTCCATGAAGGGCAAACCTTCCTGCCAATATCCCAAAGTTTCTGGGAGTTACCCTACTTTGTACAGCCCCCCTGACCATGAAAAAAGCAGTTTTTGTGGTCTGTTGTCTCCCTTCCAGTCCTGCTTTGTCATCCACATCCCTCTGCTTCACTGGCATTCCCATTTGCATTCATCTTCCATACCCCAAATAACCTTTTACTGCATTTTCACTTAAAAAAAAAAAAAAAATCACCAAGGGCAAGAGCAGAATTATAACATGGTGTTGTTCTAATTTCTTGCAAGAATTCATCATTATAAGACATTATATTACTGGATATTGAAGGAGAGGCCTGATCTAAAGCAGGAAGTAAATGAAACAATTAAATATGGCAACAAAAAAATTGGAGAAAAGGGTAATGCCAGTGTTTTAAGGGAAAAACAAAACAAATAAACACCCCATTTCCTTTAGACAAAGCAACAGCCAGCCTGGTTGTAAAGGGTAAAAAAGTATTTTTTAATAAAAAATCTCAAATGTCAGCACCAAGTCAAATTCCTTCTTGGCAGGTACGTTCCATAACACCTTGGGCAGTTTACTCGACTTATGCATTTATGGAAAGGGAAGGTCTTCCAACACCAAAAAGTGTTGAGGTTCCACCCTGTAGCCGTGCACCTGATCCAGGGAATAATTCATCCTTTTCAAGAGCAATGAGAAGTTTTTCCATCGTCTGGAGCTGAGCACAGATCTCTCACCCCACAGCACCATTGTAATTTTTTATCCCCACCCAACCTTTTTAATTTTACGCCCAATACTCATTCCRGGAGCTGGAAGAGCTTTGCAAAGCAGTAGAAGCTTAGGGAATTCTGAGTTCAACTACAAACTCCTCCTCACGGAGTCACAAGCCAGAAAAAGTAGCCATGGGAATGATTTACCTGAGAGTCAATCCCAAAGTAAAGCATTTCCAGAATTTGGGGCCCTGATATAAATCAACCRCAGGCATCCAGCAAATTGGATGTGACGCTGCAGAACTGGAACTGGAACAATTCTGTGAAATTAATTTTAGCTTTTTTTTTCTCCCCCTTTTTTTCCCAATCCTGGTGCTGTAATTAGGCTGGGATAGAAYGTTTATGTATTATATAATGTAGGCTGATATTTGAGGTCCCACACATTATCTGGACAGGATCAAGGTTAATTAAAGGACTGCAAAAGAGGCAAGAAAGGAAAGTGATGCGACCTTAAATAACTAACAATCACATTTTCATTGCTACATCCAACCCTCATGATTTCCCCTTAAAACAGTGATTTCACCATTGATTAATGGTGGAATTAAGGCCCAGAACTTGCCCTGTCCTCCTTGCAGGCGAGGAAAGTTATTTGCTCTGTCTCCCACTGCCCTTCCCACACGCAGGCAGCAGCTGTAAACCCCATGCCATGAAATCCAGGCCAGTGTTCCCTCCTCCCCCACAGCTCCACTGGCTGCAGCCAAGCTTTCGCCCAACATATGGTCCAGAATTCGCTCCCATAAATCATTTGGACTGTCAGCTCCTTCAGCAGGTTGGGCCAGACCCAGGGAAGGCTGAGGGGGGCTGCAGGTACCTCAGTCCCTACCAGGATCCCAAATTGCCTTGATTTGCAGCCAGCTATTCCAGGGGAGGAGCCTCCACCMCTTTCCATCTGAAAATTCCTGCCTTTCACTCCCAGAATCGGCTCAAATGGGTCCAGAAGAATGGTAGGATGCAGGAATTTGATGTATTGGTACAATTTCCCTGCATGTGCTCAGACTGCACCAATCCTGCAGGAATTAACAACAACAACAACAGCAAAGAAAGGTGTTATAGATAATCTCTTTTGGGAAAAAACAGCTGCCGGGGAGGTGGGTGGTGACCCCAACATTTTACACAGAACATCCACCCTGAAGCTCCTTTTGGTCTGTCCTGACCCTCAAAAAGGGTTTAAATAACTCCATAAAAATCGCTAAGGTTGGAAAAGAGCTCTAAAATCATCGAGTCCAACCGTCACCCAGCACCAGCACACCGTGTCCTCCAGTGCCACATCCACAGAGTTTTTGAACACTTCCARGGATGGTGACTCCACCACCCCCATTCCAACGCTTCACAACCCTTTCCAGGACAGGATTTTTCCTGATATCTGATCTAAACCTGCCCTGGCACAACCTGAGAGCTTTCCAGGGAAGCCTTTCCATGCTGTAGGTACGAGGAACGAGTTCAGGAGGAGAAAAAAAGGTGGATAATGGAGAGAAAAAGGGAAGGAACAGCAATCCTGGGCTCTGGTCCTGCTTTCTGGGTGTTTGTTCAGGGGCTGCTTAATGCAAAATGCATAAGCTGTCCCGAATCCATGCATTTATTGTTAATGGCACTTGAAGTCAAAAGCACACTGATTCATTTACTGGGGAATAATCATTTACTGTATTAGCGAATCTATTTATCAATATCAAGTCAATTATTACGAGGCATGGAGAGGGGCTGGTCATTATGCAATGTAAACATAAAGGATGGGATCGGTGAGTAATTACATTTACTCATAATTCGAAATATTGGAAAACATTCGTAATGGCTGCACAACACAGGGCCCACCTTAAAGAAACAGGAGCATGAAACTCTCCCTAAATGAGGATTTTGTGATCAACAGACTTGGGCAATAATTTTAACCATTAAAATATTAAGAGTTGTGACGAATTTCTTCAATGTATTGTCTGCACGAGCCATGAAAACATAGGGAGTATTATAAATATCAAATGGAATTCTGAGCATAGTTTAGATCCTTCTGCAGTTGAATTCAAAAGCTCTCCACGTGCATCCATATTTTCATAGGCCTATTTGCGGGGATGACCAAGCAAAAAACATCTTTYTGTAGAACCAGAGGTGCAAACACCAAAATAATGCATGGGCAGGCTAAGAATTCACAAGGACATGAATTATAAATGCCATCAGCCAAGTAAACAAGTAGAATAAATCTCATCTGTTTTCATGATTCTTTTGGAGGTAAAAATTCCATGTGTTAGCAGCCTGGGAAAGGAACTTGTGCTGCGAAAATATTTTTTGTGTTGCAAAATTTSTAGTCCCAGTAATTGCTGCAGTGTCTTGGAGGACCCTGCCTTTAATGTGTGGCTAACGCAGAATAAACCCCAAAATCTKTAAKTACAYTTGGCAATATCATCTCCCACTTCCRCATTTGTTCATGAGCCCYCAACCCACCCAACTGAGCAGTGYTGGTTTTTTTCAAAAACATCTGAATCTGATTATTTCACTTATTAATCCAGTTCCGTGTAGACCTCCCAAACGAGGCTGCCATTTAACAGGTGATTTACTTAATCAATGTGAAAGCTTCCAAGAATTGCAATTGTCTTATTTCCAATGATTTGTAGCATCACAYTGAGGTCACCCGCTCCATTCCATCCTGGAATTCCATGCTGGCTCTGCCACAGCGAGGAATTTTATTGGTCTTAACCTTTTAAAAAGTTATCTGCACTAAGAATAGCACAACATTACCGTGCACTCAATTTTTAATGGAGTTATAACAGAAGAACCCGATCTATTCATAGTTTTTATTGCTTCAGCACTCACATCTCTCTTTCCTTATGCTCCCTTGCCATGCATAATATATAATATATAATTATGGGGTATTGGGCATCCATGGGACACAAGGAAATATTGGCACGTTTGGTCCTGATTGAGGAACTGGGAATGGAAGGGTTATCTGAGTCCCTTATCCCACTAATCAGTGCCCAACACCCAGAACAGCAGAACCTCTTTATGGGCATTTTACTAACAAAAAAGTCTTTGCAGACAGCAGCAAAAATCTGTTTTCTTCATGAAAACCCTCCCAACCCCCAGCAGGTCTCACCTCAGGTAAAGGACAGGGAATGGTGCGTCACCATCAAGAAAATAATTTCCAAGAAATAAGAATAAGGAGAGACCCTTTTATTTCACCAAATTGCATGTGCGTAGCACATACTCCTCCAGATGTCACATTTGATCTTAAAAACATCTGAACTTTTGGCTTTGGTGATGTAACAGGGCAATGAATTTGCCTTTCTGGGAATACTCTTTAATTTAATCATTTTGGGACAAATCATAGCAGGCTAATCCTTGAGTAATGTGAGGATCTGACACTGTTGCGTTGTTACTTTTCTTCCAGTCTGGTTTGGGTTTTTTAATTGAAAAAGAACCATACTTGGGGGTACCAGGGCACAGAGCAGCATTTTCCACACTGTGAAACACGAGCAAGGGGAAGCTTTGGCACAGAGTTCTTAAATCCCCTTAAATTCTCCACCTTTCTTTTTAAAAAATACATCAAAGTCGGTAAAACCTTGAAACAAAACATTTTCTCTTTGGTTTTATCTTCACCTGCACCCTGGCAACGAAGGCTCAGCRTCATCCAGGGGTAGAAAGGGGCAAATTTCACACCAAGCAGAGAAGTCACCTCACCACRAATCGCTGCAGGAATTACCGAGGGGCTCCTGTTGCCCCCTCAACCCCAAACGCCACCAGAATAAATTTCCAGCAATATCAGAATGCCCCCGAGGGCACCAAGGGATGAGCCCTTTGCCTATAAACTTTAATTTTCATTATTTTCAACTCTGTCCTTTCTTAAGGGTCGCGAAACGAGAATCGACAGCTTTGCGAAAAATAGGAAGGAAAACGAGAATTTTTGCCTCGCTTCTCCCTTAAATCCTCCTCACCCTCGTGGCAGGGCTGGGGTGAAAACCAGAGAGCAGAAGATGCTGAAAGTCCCAACCCTGTCCCTCCTCCACCTCCCCGAACGGAGGGGAAATGGTGGGGTTAAGAAAATAAAGTCCTCTCCCAGTAAGGCAGGCACATAATGAATACAGCAGTATTATGCAGAAGGCCTCTTGAGACACCGGCCTGAAAAATTCCACCGAAAAAGGAAACACCTGTTGGAATATTAACTAGGACAAAGTCAAGCAAGGAGAAAGAGGATAGGTGGCCAAGAGGTCGGAAAATCGAAGAGGAAATGTTGAAGGGATTTTTCTTGATTTGTTTTAAAAAGTGTGACATTGGTAATGTTTGAGTTTCTGGTGCTGCAAGCTGCCTTTTCTTCGTGCAAGGTAACAGAAAAGACAAAAAAAAAAAGGCAATATTGAGCAAATTATCTTGGTTTTTAAGAGTAGAGCTATGTTGGACATCCTTACATTGTACAGCCTAACCAGGCACCTCCAGGAGCTGAYGGATTCCAGGTATTGGAAACCACTTGCAGCTCCTGTTTCAGAAAGAATATTATTAAATATTTTTAAGAAACGTCCCAAAATCATCAGTAAATCTATTCTGGCCATGGGAAGTTTTCTATTCAGCTGAGCTCACCATCATATTTTACAGGTTTCCRGAGCTTTAATACACTGGAAGAACAAATTCCACTTTGTGCAAAAGCAGTCTCTGAATTCCTTGGAGAATTCCAGCATCCTTCCTTCTCCCATTGCCCTGCCTGGGAGGCACAGGATGAGGTCTCCTTGTGGGTGAGTGAGAGCAGAGACCTTTGCAGCACTCTGGGCAAGGAGAATTTAGCAGTGAAAAACCCTARCGAAGAAAACAGAATGCAGAAAGGACCAGCACAGTTTTGATCCCAAGGCTGCGCCCATTACATCATAAAAAAAGCCTACTGTGACCTCTGCTGTACATCCCAGTGCCAGATACTCCCCATTCAGGGKTTTTTTTTCTTTAGGAAGGTGGCCAAAGCTCCCACATTTTGCAATGTTTGCTGCCTAACTGGAAGATGGATCATCAGCCAGCCCCTGTCTCCAGCTCAACACCCAGTTCAGGCTGAATTCAGGAGGATTTAACACAGGTTTGAGAGCACTATAAAGAAAATGAGCACTTATACCATGCTAGGAAACATGATCCTCAGTTGTAGTGCACTTGTGAGCATTTTTTTTTTTCCCTCCAATACTTTTATTTTAAAGGGAATAATGTTTCTTTCCCTATAATACACTGGAGGAGTATCTCAATCCTCTTGTAAAAAGTCCCCGCAGAGCACGAAAATAACGTGTTGCAAAGGTTTAAACTTGAYATATCGAGGAGGGGCTGAGCTCCGCAGGGCTCAGCTCTACAGCGCGGCTCTGCAGACAGGCGGGGAAGGCTGGGATGCAGAGGCTGAGCGTTTGATGCCCCAGAATTCCAGCCTTTGGAATAGTCTGGATGCGGGGAATCACCGCGAGAGACGGAGAGCACAAAGATGCAGCGAGGCTCTTGCAGCAAGGCAGCCATTTCCCACCGCCAGCCTGGAGGAGGAGAAGAAAGGGAAAAGAAGAGGGGGGAAAAAAAAATAAAAAAATAAAGCCCAGCCACTTAGAGGGATCTGTGCTGGCAGCTTAGCGAAAAAAAACCCAGCGCAGCTTCAGCGCTCCCGGCTCAGCCCCTGCACCACACCCAGGATGCCTGAAGAGCATCGAGCCTCCCGTGCGGCATCGATCAGCCGGCACGGCCCCTCGGAAGGAATAACAAACGAGCGAGCAGCCAGCCCCAGACCTATTGACCGCGAGGAATAAACCCTCCGGCTCCGCTTCCTGCCTCGGCTCCCGGGGCTCTCCAAGAAAACCGAACCCCCCCCCTCCCCTCCCTTCCTCGAGGTGCTTGTATTTTACAGGCGGCTCAGGCTCATCCCTTTTATAATGAGCTTCGGTTTATCCTGATTACCTGGAAAGCACATCAGCCTGTCATATCCAGCCCCGTTAATCCTTAACCCTTCCCACGCCGCCTCCGCCCCGGAGCCTGGACGCGATTCCCTTCGGGCTTTTTCTCCGCGGGGAATCTCGGTGGCTGCTCCCAGCTGAGGCATGGGGTGGTGGGAACACTCGGTAGCACCCAGGGTTGTTCCTTTGCTGCTTTCACACCGCCAGGGAATATTTCAGCARTGTTTGAAGGAGAGAGCAGGAGTGAGGGTGATGATGGGGGATGAAGGGGAAAGGGCACCTAYAGCCCAAAACAGAGGTTTCAGCACATCCTTAAACACCAAAGGTGTCCCTGTCCATGGCAAGGGGCTGGAAAAAGAGGATTTTTGAGGTCCTTTCCATCCCAAACCAGTCTGGGATTCGGTGATCACAAAATTCGYGTTGTCCTCCCGGCCCAGCACCACSGTGTGTSTGTTACCCTGTTTGGACAATTCCTGTTCCCCTTTCTGTGCTTTATTTGTTCAGACAATAAGTTCTCCAGAGGGGAATCACCTCCCCTCTATGCATTTATCAGGAATATATCCAGAAAGGATGGGGAATGATCTTAACTCCCAGCGTGTTCTTATAGAAAAAAAACCACAAACACAGATAAAATACAATTTCATATTTATGCAARCAATTGAAATCACAGTAAAACTTCAATTAGAGGTTGTATGGGAAAAAAAAATCAAAATTAGAAAACCTTATGGGGTACCACACCCARAAAAAACCTTTGGAGGTGCCATTACATAACAACTGCAATAGGTTTATTATTGGTACCAACTATAAAAATAAAATGGACACAGACAAGACAGTGGGTAAGAGGCTTGGTGGCCTTTCCAGGGCTCCACATCCATCTCAGCGTCTCCCACCTGGATTTCAAGCAGGAATCTTCACTTTGCAAAGCAGATCTTTCGACRATGGAACGCTACAGCCTTTAAAAACCCGTAACACTCAGCACGAACTTGAACCTGGCAGGAAGGGATACGTCGTGCACAGCGAGAGCACGATTTTAGAAAAATCCAAAATACCTTGGCAAATTGAAATTTAGCCAGGGTGCGAGCACAACTCACTGAAAGGGAGCTGCGGGCTCTCAAAAGAGGCCCAGATCTTTACCTTCTGCAACACAAGGGGATCCAAACCTTTAGATTCCCCATTCCATGTTGAGAGTGCAGGAGAGGAACAAGAAAGTCACGTGGCTGAGTGAGGAACACTGTGTTCTTCTCCATGTGACTACAAGCAAATTATTTAGTCACTTGGTGACTGTTTTCTCCATCTGTGGAAGAGAATAATATTGAATGCTCACTTTGCCCACACAGCATTGCTAAAAACTGTTTTAAAAGGTGCGTTTTTGAGCATGGGAACACCATCAGGAGTTTCTCGCTGCCCAGATCCCCATGCAAAGCAATACCTTTTAAAGAGTCAGGGCTYCTTTTCCCAGCTTTGACAAATTTGCATTATGGGTTAATTAATTTGTATCAAGGGCTTTCAGAATGTCACAGGAGGAAAAGGCACTGCAGAAATGGAAAGTCATTTTTATGRTGCTGAGACCAGGCCAAGGGAAACAGATTTGGATCAGAACCTGTGTAGCTCTGAGCTCAGATCTCTCATAATGGTAATTAATGAATGAGACTGCAAACATTTGTTTTTCAGACCAAACTATTACCTTGATATGAAACCCCTTCAAAGCAAAACATTGAAGTTGTAAATATGTCAGCGCGCCCCGAAAAGCGTTTGAATTTAATCTCCTGAGCCGTGCCCGGCGCTTGGCTCTTCCTGTACTGCTTTTACTGCTATAATCTTGATAAAGGCACTTGGAGGCGAGGAACTGAGCTTAATAATTCACACCCCTTTGCAACAGGCAGCTCTCAGCCTAAGCCTTGGTTGTGAACCACACCTGAAGCCACCAAATCGCGTCTGGGTGGCGGCAGAGAAGGAAAAGGGTGAGGGAAAAGGATGGGAATACACCGKGAAACGACCTATCCGTGCCTGTTGAGGTGCCCTTGCGGCAGAGAGGAGGGTGGGCGAGAGGGGAGAGTGCAGGTGTAAGCCACGGAGGGAGGATCCAGCATCAAAGTGCTGCTGGTTACATCAGCCTGGCAACTGTTTATGCAAACAATCTGGCTGACTCATTACGGCGCTGCTCTGATCAGCTATTAACCGTAGCTGACAGATTAAGAGGGGAACAGCATGAGACAGATACTTCAGGAGCGAGAGCAAAACATACCGGGGAGCTTAATCCGCGCTTTAATTCCAGCGCCCCGCTCCCCGGCCCCCGGCCCTGCCTTGGTGGCGGCGGCCTCGGCGCATTTCTGGGCGCCCACCTCGGCAGCCCCGCGTTCCCGGCGGCACCCCGTGGCACCCACGCGCTCCTCCGGCATTCCAGGGATCCCGCTGGAGCGGCCTGGCATTCCTGCTCGCCTCTCCCGGGGCTCGCGGGATGCTGCCGGGGGTCACCCGCCGCGCGCGTTCTTCGGGGTCTAGTCCCTTCGGATYGTGGTGCTCCCCTTCGGGTGCCGCCTGATACCGATGGAAAAAAGGGCTGGGATGGATGCTTGCTCTTTTTCATTTCCCCTAAGCTGATAGACAGGGCTTGTCAAACGCGATCAGGAAAAAAATAGCTCAAAACCTGCTACTGTTCCGTTACATATTTCATGCTCTCCCCGCAGCAGGGGAGTCCCAGTCCTAAAAAATTCCCYGCTTTGAGTTAGAAAAAAAAATTCTTACAAAAGCCACACCTGGCTCTCACGCAGCCCGCAGTGAATTTGGGGAACTCGCTGGCACGAGAGGTCACAAAGCCCATTGATAAAAAGGAATTTTAAGTGCATGTGTGCTAATAAATAGAAGACAGGCMCACCTGAGCTAGCAAACATGAAAACTCAGGTCACCAGAAGTTGATGCCACGCTCTGGGGAGGTGTGGAGGCATTGCTGGTATTCTTCTGGAACTCTGAGCATCAGCTCCTGGCTCCTGCTAAGGGCTGGAAGCTGCTGGGAAGGACCTTGAACCAAACACAACACAGCTGATTTTATAGACAAACCCTGTGCAAGCTTCACCCCGTGCCAAAGCCTGGAGAGGTTTCACGCAGCTCTCGTAAAGGTTGGGAGGACAGTGAACCTGGGAGAAATCCAACCCCTAGGRCTGACTGAATCTTTGCCCTTCCCCTTCCTCCTCCCCTTTTTCTACCCCATCGGGCTCGATTTCCAAAATGAAAACATGTGAATCCTCTCTCCTTTTTTTCAGGCGGGGTGGGTCCTGAGTGAGAAGAAAACCTAAAGTAAATGAACCCTTGCACTGCAYGAGCCAGGATCTGCGATGGGAATTTCGTTTCTTTTTCCATACCCTTCAAACACTGCACGGCATCCTCCGTGCCTGCCTTGGACCCCAGAGCCTTCCAAACAGCCTCTGGCCTTCCCTGAAATCCCAGACATCAGGAATCCTGAGCTTCTGCCATGGAACCAGAGTGGTGATCCCCTTAAAGCCCTTCCCCTCTCCTGTGACAAGGAGGAGGGATCACTAACAGGGCTATGTGACAATCAGCCATTAAGCCCCATATCCCATTAAGAGTTGCCAACAGCAGATGCCAAGGGAAGGGTGGGAGAGGGGGGTCAATGACACCGATATTCCCCCAATATTCCTCTTTGGTTTTAAGGKACATGGAAATATCTGCAAGCGCTGTCAGAGGATGGGGGCAGACTGCTCAGTGTGACAGGATGAGGAGCAGCGGCCACAAAATAAAACACAAGTCCCACCTCAACATGAGGAAGARCTTCTTTCCATGGAGGGGGCAGGGCTCTGGAACAGCTGCCCAGGGAGGGTGTGGAGTGTCCCTCTCTGGAGACATCCCAAAYCCACCTGGGCGCATTCCYGTGTCACCTGCCTGAGCAAGGGGTTTGGACTGAGAGACCTCCAGAGGTCACTTCCAACCCCAACAGTTCTCTGAYCCAAGRATTTTGGGACAGCAGTAGGATCTTTGCACTTGGACTGTCATTCCCTTCCTTCCCAGCAAACCTTTAGCCCCCAGTGCACCTCCCCTGCCTTTGTGAATGATGGGGTGTGTGAGCTGGGCAACATCTTGCCCGTAAATATCACCCAAAACACTTTATTTCCTGCAGAGATAAGAATATCTCCCATCTTTATGAGTTCCACATTGCAATCAATGTGGTCTGCATTTAAAAAGCACACACAAACACGCATCCATCTATCTATAGACTCTATATRTTTCCATACATACCATCCATACAGAATATTTTGCCACACTGTGCAGGATTAAGTGCACATTGCCACGGAGAAATAAATAAATAAACAACCAGCAATTTCTCAATTTCTTCCTGCTGCGTGGCAGTGGTGAAAATTGCCTCGAAATAGGAACTATTATAAATATTCTATATATAACCACACATTGTGGAGGGAAGGGGGGGGGGGGAAAGGGTAGAAGGTTTGTGTGTTTGAAAAACGTGAACACAAAGGAGGGCATAGAAACCTATCCAGCCATTTCCACCTCGGTGCTATTTATAGCTGCAGTGTTAGGAGGTGTTTGTTTAAAGGGGCACTGGARGAGGATGGAAGGAGCGAGCCCTCCTTGAAGGAGGCATGCAAACAATATTCCCTTGGCAAAGGAAAGGAGGACTCGTCTGGCCTGAAAAATCATGGCTCTTCTTGCTTTTTTTTTTCTTTTTTTACAGAATTGAAGTTTTAAATTGTGTTTGCTTCCTTGTTAACACTTGTATTCCTCTAGCCCGGGGAKGTGGCTCGCTGGTTTTGRGGTCRGGCCCCAAACTGCAAAGAGAAGAAAGAGGGGAAATTAGCAAACATTTCTGCCACCACCCTTCCCAAATCCCCCTTCTTTGCAGCAGGCATTGGCAAGGGGAGTCAAATTTCAAAATGTTCTGGTTAACTCCACAGTTGGTCGAAAGTAAAAATGAAAAATATTCGCCCGAGCGCTGCCAATTCTGCTGCGAATGCRTTTGGTTTTGAAATTCAGTAGAAATATTGAAATAATTGGGATGAAAAATTCAACCAGCTCCTCAGAGAATCCTTTGCTTCTGAAGAGTTATAGTAGGAACCCCTGAAGAGCCCTCTATTGTTCCCTTGTGAGATGCCATATGGAGTAGGAGGGGTGGGAACTCAAGGGAAGAGTTATGACAATGAAAACAAAAACATAAATAAAATAAAGGAAGTTCTGTGTTCTCTGCGGGGACATGACTGAGGACTCACCAGCGCGGCCACAAGACGTTTCTGCCCCTTGAGCAGGGCATGGGGAGGATGGCAACAGCACGGGAGGGTTCTTCTTTTTCATGGAAAATGTGGAGGCCAGCAAGTGAAGGAGCATCCCTGGAGGCCCCCGAGGATTTTGCCGTGCTCCAGTCAGCACTTCCAGCTCAGCCCCACTGGMCAGACAAGTTCTGGATGTTTTTACTCATAACAGGGAATTGTGGCTGCCCTGTGAGGAGAATGAGATGTTCTCCCACACTCCTGCTCTGGGGAGATGTGGGATCGGGGATCGTGGTTTGCGTAGGTGGCTGTGAGGAGTGCGAAAATCATGGAATGGTTTGAGTGGGATAGGACCTTAAAACCCATCTCATGGGCAGGGACACCTTCCAYTAGACCAGGTTGGCCTTGAACATCCAGCCTGGACTTGAACACATCCAGGGATGGGAATATTGCGATTGCAGCGTCCTGGGGAGTCYGGGGTAAAGGGAATACCTGTTCTTGCTCTCCTGGGAATCCGTAGGGACAGCAAGAGCCAAGGTGCTCCCTCCTGAGGCCGCTCTGTGGAGCCTGTGACGTATTCCTGGGTGCAGGTCCAGCCCATTAACTCCTCAGAATGTGCTCCCAGCCCTCCTGACTCCGGCAGGAACCACGTTATCCCTGAAAACCCCATTCCCCTCTGAGAGCCACAACACAGCCACAGCCACCTCAGCTGCCGGTGAGGAGCCTGTGTGTCATTGCCACTGAAAGCTGCTTTAACAAGCTTAGAAAACCTGTCTGGGAGCAAACATCGGGGCTCAGCCTCCCTTAATCCCGAGCAGAGCGGGAGGGGATGCAGCGAGGAGCCTTCCCAGGGCCTGGGCTCCGCACGGGCGTTTATTGAGGCTACTGGGCCACTCCTTCSCGCAGCCTGGCTTCCCACCTCCCAACGGGCTCGTTGGCACGCARAAGCTGTCCTGCTTTGGCTCCCAGAAAGGGCCTGGAAGCAGAGGAAAGCCGTGCCCAGGGGCAGGGGAAGGAGGCTGAAGTGCTGCTGCCCTGGGACACGCCGAGCCCCTCCGGCAGCCTTGGCAAAAACAATGCTGGTGTCTGTGCTAAAACTGCACAGAAACCCAGCCACGAAGCAACAGCTATCAGATTCTGGGCTTCATTATAGGTTTTAATTGTTTAACTGCAGGGGCATTTGGCAGTCATTAATACACACTTATAAAAAAAAAAAAAAAAAAAAAAAAGAAGAAAAGCAAACTTGAAAGAAGTTGAATCGACCTGAGAAAATAAAATATCATCCTACGAAATGCTTGATATATTGTTACTTTGATAAGTTCAAACAAGTGTGACTCACTATACAACCATTCTATCAATTCTGAACAAAAAACTGCATGGGATTATTATGCTTTTAATCCAAAGAGCTGGGTATTTGGAATTCCTCAAGCCCTTTGTGGTGTCATATTAGCTAGGCCAGTCTCTCATGAAAAGAATGTATTGTTGAATAGAGTTGAGTCCGGATCTCTGCTCCATTGGGTTGATAAAATGGCAGTTGATTTAAAAAGAACCAGCTTGTCTGGAGAAAGGATTAGCAGATTAAGAGACTGCATGTAATTTTTTTTTATGTAATGTAAAGTTACATTTCATAACTAAAAGGGATTAATTAAAACGTTAATAGAAGAAGAGATGTTATTTTTCCGGGGACAAATGCCTCACCACACATATGAACATTCACTTTAGTTGCTGCTGCCTCGACAGTRGGAAACGAAATGCTATTCTCTGTGAGCAAGAGTTGACACAGAAAAGAGACACAAGAGGTTTGTGTGGTGGCTCAGCATTTTATTTTCCTGTTGCACTCATCTGGGTTTCAAAACAGAAAAAGATTTCTCTGTGCAGCCAGCTATATGTATATATATATACACACATACATGCATATTTATCCCAATCCTTTCTGCTTGCACTGAAGAATGCAGCAAAACTCTTTTGCCTGACATATTTTCTGTTCTAATACGATGCTTTTCTTTCCTTCTCTCTTGTGTTTCGTGTCTGCCTTTTATTCAGAGATCTGATTCTGCTCCCTGCGTGTGCATTTTCAGTGATTCAATAACGATTCTGCAGCGGGCGAAGGTGGACAGGACTGTCACAGAGTGCCCCGTTCTGCAGTTTGCAGGAAAAGTTGCAAAACTTGGCCATAAAAGCCCTACCTGAGCCCGGTTTTAGCACTGTTTAGATCGAAAAGTTCAAAGTAAATGACGCCAGGAGGAGGTGGCAAGAAGCTGTCAAATTTCCTGCCCGTGTCACCAAGTTTCAGCTTGTCTGAAAATCCCGGGTTGGGGCTTTGCTGTTTTGTTCTGCTTTCTTTTCTTCCCCGAGGATGAATTTTTGGCCAGGGAATTTTGGGCTCCCCGGGTTCCTTTGACGCTTTTGTGAGGAGATCCAGGGGAGCCGAGGGAAGCTGGGCTGAGCCCCTGCCCTGGGATGAGGCACCTGCCAGGGGCTCTTGGGGCAAAGCACAACAGGTCCCCTGCCCTGGGACCCCCAGCACTGCCCCAGGGCGCCTCTTCACTCCCCTGCTCTCCATCTCAGCTGAAGATGAGCTTCCTCTCAATTAAAAATTAATAATAGTAAAAAAAACCCCCTACCCATAAATCAAAATTCATCTTTGTTTTTAGTCTTTCCCCAGCCATGCAAATAATTCGGGAATAGGGCAGGAGTCTCATCCTCCCTGTTAAGCATCACCACAAATAATCTTTCCCAGTCCATCATTTTGTTCTGGCACCAAAATCTACCTGTGCAATAAATTTTAATTGAGTGTAATAAACTTGTTCAATCAGCACCTCGAGCATCCGTGTACAGATGTGCTTTGATGATGCCACACTGCAACGAGGAGGAATTTCAAATCACTCTTAAACTTCCCTTCCTTTCACAAAAGTTTGGATTACATGACAATAAACCGTAATAAAAAACTATGAGCTGTAATAAAAGCTGCCTGTTGAAATATTTATTTGGAGCCATGACAAACCTATTGCAGCGATAATCAAATTTTTTCAGGAGGGGGGGGAAAAAAAAAAAGTACATATCTCCTCCTGGATCACAAGGGCAAACCTTAATGAGGAATTTTCTTCCCTCCCCTTTCCTCAGTCACTATTTAAACTATGCCCTGAAGTAGGAGGGTTGGTGCTGGTTCTTTTCTAAGAATAGCATCCCACCCATTTCACTGCAGATGTTTCCATTCACTGTACGAATGTTCAATGAATTTTTCAATCCCACCAGATTCCKGGCCTCAGCCATGTCAAGAGACAAAGAGCTCCACAGGTTTTTGTCAACTGTACAAAACCCAGTTCTTTTTAACCGTTTTCAATGTACTGCAATTCACCTTCTCTGCTCCTTTTATTATTTACTCCTATRTTCTCCCATCTGAACAATCTCTTTMAAGAAATTATTCTTTTGAGCACTTTTGCAGGCCTCTAATTATTGCTGTTGTCCGTCTCCCAGCTGTTTCTATTTATTCCCCACCCCACTTGCTCAGGAGTGACCAATATCACGGGACACTGATATAATATCTTATATTTTCAATATCATGTTCCATACGAGTTGGTGTTTTTTCCTAGCACTTCACTGGTGTTTTTTTAGCCACTGCTGCAGCCTGAACAGTGATACCATTGAACTGTTCACTCACAGACCTCTTTTTTTCCCCCCTTTGGCGATAACTTAGATAGATATGGGCTGTCCAAATACTCTTTTGAAGAGTCCCTTGGAGTTGCCAGCTGGGAATTTCCACCCTGCCCCTCGAGGTTTCCCTTTGACAATGCRGGGTTCCATTAAAACCGTTCAGCCACCTCCAGCTTAGCCCCAAAATCACTTTTCCTGCCTTGTTTTTCGCTTTCCCAACTGAATGGTAAACACATTCAAGCAGTTACAAAACCCTGGGCACAGCAGTGGGTTTTGAGTTGAAAGAGGAATATTTACTCCCATCTTGGGGTGCATGCAGGGACGGGAAGGGATTTTTACTCCCACCTAAACCACATCAGTGCTCTACCAGTCAGCCYTTGGGTCCTTGGCTTCCTTAGCACCCCTCGTCAGGGACTTTGTCCAAAAACTTTCTGCATGTCCATATGAATCATGTCAATCCATTCTCCTTTATCCCCTGGTTTGTTGACCTGCTCCAAGTGCCTGTTATAGAGATGTGAATTCCCTCTCCAGGAGCTGCGCTGGCTCATCTGTATCATATCCAGGAGTTGTTACTGAAGTCTATTTTCAATAACCTCTCCATTCAGCCTGCCCAGCGCTTAATTAAGCCTTGCTGATTTGCAATATGCAGGAGGAACATCTCCAAAGGGGCAGGTTTCCTATGGAGCAGCTGATTCGAGCAGGATTATCACCTTTTTTCCCCCCTCCCTGTCAATAGCTCAGTCACGTCTTTCACAAATTATAGGTGTGTGCTTCTTGCTCCTTGTGGCTCCAAGCTCCACCAGCGCTTCCTTCTAAGAGTTAATAGGTAGACCAGGCCATTATTCCTGTGCAATATTGTGCTTTTCCTTAAGTGTTCTTCAAGTGCAGCAGCTCTTCCCCTCTCAGTCCCACTGTTTCCCTCAAATCAATAAATTCTCTGCGAGTTGTTTGCGTCTTTACGCGCTCTTCAAATTCCCCGTTAGCCCTCCTAATTTCCAGCTTGTGTTTAAGCCAGTATTGTTTATATCCCTCCCTGCTAACCTTACTGGGCCTGGTTTTTTTTTTTTTTCCCATTTTCTGGTGATATTTGCACCGTGAAAAGCGCAGCCTGAYGGGATTATTGCCCCTGTTTAAAGTAGAAGTAGAAGGGAGGGATGGCTGAGGGTATCAACTCCACATTCAGATCGCCTGGCACAAGCCACCTTTGAGGAGCAACAGGAAAAAAYGGGTGGCTTCTTATTAATTAGATCAGTCCTGCCTTTATCACATAACCTGTAGGAGTCAGATTCCTCCCATCTTGGAGCTGGAATAACAGCAGTAACCTCAGGGTTAAAGCTTTCTGCAGCTCTGCAGAGCCCCACGATAAGAATTCAGCATATCCTTATATCATTTTATGCAAGCCAGACAAGGTGATTTATAAGTTATTCTCCCCGAGCTTCAATTAATTTCACTCAGGACATTTTCACAGTTGTACAATAAATGTTTAAATTAAGACATTTCCCTGCTCCCCACCCTGCTGTGGAATGGAACTGAATATTAACTGGTTATTGGGTGCCATTCATGGCCTGTGCAATTACAGATAAGAACATCGATCTGGCAGAAAAACAAATTGGCTCTTAAAAGAGGGTGGTTTGGATGTGACAGGTTAAGATGATTAGGCATCTCTCTAATGGATTCTGGATATTGCTCCTGGATACAYGCAGGAGGCAGACATCCACCCCGCTCCTGGGTACCAGACAATTCCCTGCCCTCACCCAGGAAGCCCAACCTGGAAAAYCACCTGCAAGGTTTCAGGCCAGTTGTTTGCTCCCTAAATTAAACTTCTTGGTTTGTCCTGGAAGGTTATGGCATTGGGTAGATAAAGCAATTCTTAAAGGGAAAGGGATTGGGTTTTTGTGTTATAACCCAGGGAAGCCTCCCTGATTTCCGAGTATAACCCAGGAAAACTTTGGCTCTCAGGGTGGAGAAACCCACCAAGAGCTTGCCTCAGATCTGGTACCTCCAGGTTTTCGCAGCAGTAAACCATGAAGAAACCCTTGGGTTTCATTCCAAACAAAGAGGACATTGGACTCTGGGATTTTTATTCCCTGATTAAGTGTGAAGTAACCGAAACACTAAAAACTTCTGGGRACCTGAATTGCCATCATTCTCCCACATCATAACAAAAAAAATCACGTGTATATATAAAAATATAAATAAAYTAAAAAAATAAATATATATAGAAGCTAGAAAAGCGATATTCTGCAGCTTTAAGCATAACAGAGACTTTAAACTCTTCTTTAGGAGCAGCTCTGCAATGCAGAAGCTCCAGCATGGCCACCAGCAGCTGCACCTTTGGCAGCCACACCAAGGCATTGTTCTCGTTCCTCGGCTCTATTTGGATTTAACCAGACTAAACTATACCCACACTGAGCCTGCACTGGCCAAAGATGTGACCACAACAAAGATTGGGCTGAAAATAACCAATCTATAGTTCTGCCCAGCTCCTGGGTAGGACAATCAATTCCACGCATTTCTTGTCTCCAGAAAGGTCACTCGTCATGTTATTAATGTGCTCCAAACGCAGGCTGCAGATTTCCTTTGCAGGCTGGGCTAGTTTCTCATTTTCCCACAAAGCAGAGATGTTTTCTCACTGGTGAATGTTCTGTCATGGAGCTACGAGGCTTTTACAGTAAAGGCTTGAAGAATTAAATGAGAATCACCCAGGACGTCTCGGCAATGTCACTGAAAAGAGCCAGGGATGGTGCTCACATCCAGGTATTTGGTGGTGATCCCATCAGCATGAAGAGCTCCACTTCAACCTGGGCAGAATTACACACGCAGATGGCTTTCTGTCCAAGATAAAATTGGCCCAGATAGGAAATTATATCATGTGGAGCATTGACTTTCTTGATCACGGCGCTGGAGTTTAATTTGATAAGTTAGTCTCATMCAGGAAGATATTGCGTTCCCAGCTCGGTGACACCGTCACTGCTGTGCTCTCCCACCCACCTCTCCCTGCAGCCTCCCCGGGATTAGCAATACAGTCAGCAAAAAGGTTGCTATTTTGATTTCGGTGATAGGCCTAATGAAGCATGACTCGTCATCGGGGACTGTGACACCCAGGGCTCAGCACCCTCACCCCAGCACATCAGCAATCCAATTCCTCCCCTCCTTTAAAAAAACCCCAACAAGGCAGAAATATCATCAAATTGCTGCTTTCCACTGCCTCAAGCTCAGAGCTGGGTGTGTAATATTTTCATTTTAACTGCAAGGTGGCTCGCTGGATTTCCTTCAAGTATTAACTTCTTGTAAGCATAAAAAAAAAACCACAAAAGGCTGGAATTTTTTTCCCCCACACTCATATTTTTTAAAATGAGAAATGCATTTAATGTTTTCTGTTAGGGAAGAAAAAAAAACAGGAGATGAAAACAAATGAGGAAATACGAAAAATAATAATTCTCCATCTCTTCTCCCATTTTATGAACAATCTTGCTCAGAGCTTCGGGAAACCTAATGAAGTTGAAATGACAAAGAGGTTCTGATTTTTTTCCTCCGGATTCCTCCCCTGTGTTGTGAGCCATCTGTAGCTACAATGAAAGACAKTTTCCACTCAGTTAATCCAGAGACTAAACCTTCCCAAACTCTCTACATGTTTTGTGTTAAGAATACATTGTGAGATCCTGTTATCGGTGCAGCTGAGATACTGCAGTGACATAAAATCTTGCAGATAATACAGCCTGAGCTGCATTCAGAAAGCACCTGATAAAACCAGCAGAAATTCAGAAAATCCACTTTTTTTCACCCAATGACCTCCTCGTCCCTCCCCAAATCCATGTCTAGTTCTTGACTTTTTATGAGCAGTCTGGCTCTAGGTTTGATCCAAAGCCCTTGAAATAATTTGAAAGATTCCTATTGACCCCAACAAGCCTGACATCAATCCTGGGGACTACAAAGGAGCTGCTGCATCCTTCAAACACCAAGATGAAGATTCGTGCCAAAAACATTTCTCATTTCGTAGGTGCAGCTGCCGCTTGTCCCTCGATTTTTCCGTGGTGCTGCTCTGGAAACCGACTGCGGGGTTTGACCATAAATCCCCACCTTGTCCTCGGTGGTGTTTGATCAGTACCTGGCTCAGCTCTGGGAAAACCGGTGGCAGGTTTTCCAAAGAGGTAAATGGGAGGAGGATCCGACCCTTAATGAGCACCATTTGTTATGTCCTTTGGCTTCCCAATGCTGGGCGTGCCACCCTGAATAAATGGCTGCTGGTGCTACAGCGAAACATCCAGGGCAGTTTTAGTGCAGAATAATCACCAGGAAAGGCAGATTATAAATTCTAGCAGTGAAACATGACCGTGATCAAAACCACAAATAGACCCAGAAGGGCTTGTGGCGATTTAAGGCAGATTCATTAAAACGTGTGCACGATATTACAAGTTTGGGGTTGTGCTGAGCTGGGCTTTAAAGTGTTTAAATCCCCCCAGAGGGCTGCACCAGCTCGTGTGCCACC
This sequence comes from Amblyornis subalaris, assembly GCA_018881555.1. Taxonomy (NCBI): domain Eukaryota; kingdom Metazoa; phylum Chordata; class Aves; order Passeriformes; family Ptilonorhynchidae; genus Amblyornis; species Amblyornis subalaris. The sequence continues at coordinate 4,031,408 of JACAXG010000038.1, read as the reverse complement.
TGGATTCCCTGTGACATCAGTGGGAACCTCTCTGGTGGGTATCACCTTCCCTGAGCTGCCTCACAGCACTCGCCCCACTCCACTGCCAGGACTGTGCTTGTTCCTTCTTTACTTAGAGCCTAAATGAGGCCTGATCGTTCCCCACGTTATTTATTCCCTTTAATTGAGCTGGTCCATTTATATGAGTAGATTCAGCCCTCTCAGAAGCAGCTGTATTGATCAAACCTGACCTATTTTCTTGGTCCACCCACCCAGCAKCAGCAGCACAAACCTGCACCTCCCTGCTCCATCAATACCCTTCATTTGCTCCAGCAAGGACAAGATGCACGTTCAGAGTTGGAGGCCTGTTCAGTCATTGATCTGATTAATAAAATCGTCAATGGGAAGGRATGGGTGAATTATTATCAATGGCAGGGACAGCTTTGGGGATGCAGACACACAACCTGGACCATGCTCTYGGTGTCTCATTTTTCATAGGCCATAAAGCAGCCAGACCCCTCCTTTTGGCTGTAATTCTGCATATTCAGATGAAAACTGAAGAAATTAAATGCAATAATTGCATTTACCTATAGAGACTTCCGTACTGTTTAACCCCTTAGTACTTAAGCATTTCAAGAGTTTAAAAAAAACTCTCCACAGCTTCTTGATGAAGAAGAAAATTATCAAGTTCAACAGAATTGGGCACAAACACACCAAGAGACTCAAAATATTCCACAGAAAATTCAGGGTCAGAATTCAGACCTCTTAAAATACAAGCTAGAGATTTAATATTTTACTCCTTATTCCATCCAACGTCCTTTTTTTTTCGAAGGGAGGCATTGAGAAAAAGCAAGGCTGTTCCAGGATAAAGCTGTACAGCCTCATAGCCCTGCTCCAGGCCCCATGGCCACCCCAGCCCTCTCTAATGTGTTTCTTTATTGAAAAGCAGCACCCCTRTTCCGAGGAACCGAAGCCACCATTCCGTGTTTCACCCTTTCTCCCGCAACGCTCCCGCAGAAATTCGGARTTTATCAGAAGAGATTAATTGAATCCCCGCAGTACTGTACATCAAATGGAGGAACAGGGCCCCTATTTATCTCTTAAAGTTCTGAAAATGAAAAACATCTAATCACTGGTTCCCTTTGATGAATGCCTCATTGTTCTCCTCGCCGGAGAGGCATTTCATATGGCACTGGCAATACAGTGCTGCTGGGGAGGGGGCTGCAGGATGGCTTGGAGAAGTATAATTACATTTACATCCAAGCAGAAAGTATAAGTTTCCATGATACAGTATTTTTTTTCTCTCTGGGTTTTTTTTTTCCTTCCCTCCCAAGGCAAAAAAAAAAAAAAAAAAATGTTCCTAAGGCGGAGCAAGCGGAAACTAATACAATTAAATACTTTGCTTTGCCTGCCAAGGACATTTGACTGCTACTGTGCTACATCAGGTATGTAATGAAAGGCAAATGACAACGAATCTTAATGTGGTGGGGAGCTTGGGTAACTGTAGTTTTATGTCAGGGATAGCTTGCCAGAGAAAAGCTGCATTGTATCCAGGATTAGCAGAACTGCAGGATTTCATTAATGACCGAACAGCTTTTGAGCAAAACAAAGATAGTTAGGGAGTAAAAAGAGAACATGACCAGAATGTGTAGCACTAATTGGAAATGTATATTATCTTCACTTGGTCAGGGAGGAGGCACCGGGGTGCTGGGCATTGTCATCTGGGRAATGTCAGCCTGGACAAAGGGTTTTCCCAGGTTGGGGTGCAGGCAGCAACAGTTGGGAGTGCCGGSGTTTAAAGTGGACACATTTCACGGGAAACAAGCTGGAGTCAGGTGGGAAAGGGATTCCCATCCTGCCAGCCTTGGAGGTGGCAAATCCCCACCACCTCACCCAAGAAGGAAGGGACAACCTCAGCAGGTTCTGCACACGGATGGGGTTTCTGCCTTTAAAAACCCATCCCTCCCTTCCCAAACTGTGAATGACATTTGCAAAATGGAGTGGCCTTTCAGAGCAGAAAACCAAATTTGCTCCTGGACAGCTTCATTTTTCTCCAGCCCCATCATCAGCAACACTTTCTCACAGGCAGCGTCACTTCCAGTAAGTCAYCATTTTCATTTGCAAAACAAACTGGAAAACTACAACTCTTCCCATGCTCAGTATGGCAAAAAGTCGATTAAAACCAGCAGGAATTGCTGCACTGCTCATTCTGTACCCAGCTTTGTGTTGGTCACAGTTTCCCAGTCCTTATTTCATTCTGCTGCCACTGAAATCAGAGCTTTTTATATATTTTTTTTAAATACCTACAGAATATACGAGATGTCTGCAGTCATACCCRGCAGCTGTTTGCTCAGGACAGTCAGAAAAATAAATGTGGAAGGATAACAAACCCCCTTTTTCATGCAAACCCTGAAATTATTAATGGAACAGACCCTCCCTGCACACTCAGCTCCTGTTGCAGGGCTTGGGGCTGTGATATTTACACCCACTCAGATGCTTTTTTACGTGGTCAAAGTGGTGTAAAACAGCTCAAGTCAAATGACAATTAAGCTTATTACTTGAGACAGCTTTTTTTTTGAAGGGAAAAAAACCCCAAACTGCTTGCCCTTGACCACTAGGCATAAGGGAGGGGGAAGGGAGAGAGGGAGGGAGAGAGGGAAGAGAGAGACTCCTTAAGACAATTTTGAAACAGTCCAGTACTTTCCTGATCACTTCGCAAAGTTGAAATATGATTACAACCTTTTTGCATACAGAAAGAACCCATTTAAATGAAAAATTAGCTGCCTTAACAGGTCAAGCACACAGTTACATTAATGTTGTGTAGAACAATAAATCAACTTCGATCCCCAATTGAAAAAAATGCTAATTGAGCCCCGCGATTCACCGATTGCACTTCGGACGGAAACCTTTTCTTTTCGTTTTTTATTCTATTTTTTTTTTTTTATTTTATATTTAATGCCGGGCGCTGATTCGACGGCCCTCCTAATGGCGCTCRCAGACTATCAGCATTTCGGCGGAATTCTGATCGTGGTTTTAATATTCCATGCAGCTTTGCCCCCTCTGATTTCATGCTGAAACATTAACAAGAGCTGACACTGGAGATTAGAAGCAGACAGCTGGAATGCCAGGTCTTTGTTGCAGCATGGACATGAGCCAACATCGTTCAACCGCAGCCAAGAGGGACCTGGGAAAGTCTTCTTAAGAAGGGGAGGTGGAGAGGGGGAGACAAGGTAGTTTACTGAAGGGCATATACAAGTAGATAATTGCAGAGCCCTTTCATCTCTTAAAGCCAAATTCTAATCAATCCTGGTTTATTAAGGGGGAAAGGGGGGGGGGGGGGGGGGTCGTTAAAGGTAAAAAAATTTTTTTGGGCCGGAAAAAAAAGAGGAAAAAAAAAAGAAAGAAAATCGCCATTTAAGCTCGGCGAGCATTAAAAGTTTGCACAGAAAGCAACTGCACGGCCACGGCCACCTCTAATTTGCCTGCCTGTTGTTTGCAGTGGTGCTGTTTGAAAGTGCAGTGCTGGTCTCCTTTAAAAAAAAAAAAAAAAAAAAAAAAGAAAAAAAAGAGATTTAATCCACTTAGTTCCAGGTGAATAAATTGAGAAATAAAACTGGATTTATGCGCTGGTGCAGTGTGCGAACTGTAAATTCCCAGGCAAAAAGGAGGAGGTAGTATAACATCACATTCTTGGGGCTAATAAATTGTTTCCCGAGAAGAGGGACCTARTAAAGGTACATAATTTCATCCAAACCGTGGGGCAACTCTTGCTCTTCATCCATTCTTCAGGGAGAAACTTGGGGAGAAGACAACAGATGCTCCGTGGCAATGCTGTGTGGGTTTGGTGGGCTATTTTGGGTTGGTTTGGGGGTTTCTTTTGAGCRAGAACTTCTGAAGTTCTAATTATAAGGTGTATATATGTATAGAGTGTGCATYTCCATATATRTAGTGTGTATGTRTATATATATATATATAGTGYAGATATTCAGACAAATCTGGGATAAATCAGTCAAGAAAGGAATTTGAGATGAAGGCAGCACTGGGGAAGGCTCCTGGGGAAGCAACTTATCACCAGAAATGATACCTGGGAAAGCCCTGGGAGCTCCAGCAAGGTGTTTATCCCATCACACAGAACCTTGCAGCTTAAAAATGAGGATCAGATGAAGAGCCTGACCCCAGTCCTGGCATTGTCCCCTCCTCTCCACTCCCTTTGTGCTCAAGGAAAGGGTTCCYCATCTTGGGGATCTTTCCAGACTGGGGTCTGGAGTGATTCACGTGCTGACTGGCCTTTTATTTACCTATTTAATAATTCCCATCTGCCCCTCTCACCAGCCGTTCCTCCTTCCCTTCCTCTTCAGTCTTAAGGAGATGCAGAATAATAAACAAAGAGCAAATATTTGCGCTGATAATCAGAAGGTGATTTTCAGACTCAAAATATTACTGAGGAGTGGACGAACGGGAAGCATTCTGCTCAATGCTTTTCCCTTCTACACATCTTTCCACCAAAGGCATGAAACTGCTTCCTGAAAATGATTTACAATTACCTTGTGCCTCCTTTGATTTCTGTACCAGCCCGGAACAAGGCTCTGAACTTGACAGAGATCGAAAAAAATCTCATTGTTAATTATTAATCCTCATAAAAGCACCAGGGCAGGGCAGAAATTTGGGCAGAATTGGGGCTGCTGAGCCGGTGGGGAAACTGAGGCACGGGGAGCAGGGATGCAGTTTGTGGTCCAGTGATGGGGAGGTGATGCAGGAGATCCAGGATTAACCTGGAATAACCAGTCYCCAGGTCAGGAAAAGCAGGACAGCTTCCCCCAGAAAAGCTTAGGTGAATTTGGGGGCTCAAACCTGGGTTTAAACAGAGCTGTGGGGGAAATAGGGAGCCCACAGGCAAAGCCAGTCACACCTACTGGTGCCCTGGAGTCCCTCACTGACTGCAAGAGGAAGTTTATTGATCCACTGAGGAGTTTCCAACCTTGGCTGATCACCCTCAGCTCAGGGGAAAAAAAGAAAAYGTGCCCTTTATTTCCATTCTGAGTTTGCCTGGGTTGGTAATAGGCTCTTATGCTTATCTCCAGTAGATTAAATGGCCTTTTAGTATCTCCTGGATGTACCAGTGGAGTGCCAGCATGGAGGAATGGAGCCATCTCTCCCCATCCTTTTTCCTAAATAGACMCTTCTTTCAGTCTATCACTGAGACACACTGGCTGTACCCTTCAAACTTCTTCTGTGGCTCTTTCAAAAGAAATGTTCATATCAGAATTGCACCCTGGAATGGGGTGGAAATTCCCTTCCTCCTGCCACACTCTGCCTCCTTCAAGGGCTGAGTGAGGCCTCCAGCCAAAGCCTCGTGTGACCTCTGCACTGAGCGGTGTCTGCTCTGATCCCCACAACATTTCCAAGCTCACTCCCAGAGTTTTGTACCCCTGGAAAGCCTGGTTTGAACTCCTGGGTGAGGTGAGTGTCTGTGGGCTCTGGATTAGGGCCACGATTTATTAGTTTGAGTTTATCACAGCAGGGTTTGTCTGAATATCTGCACCATTTATATATTTGTATATATGTTTGTAGAACACAGGGATAAACCAGAAATCTGCCGGCACAGACACTTCAGTGATATTTCTATGCTATTCCATCTGATAGAAGAATCAATATATAAAATTTGTCTAAAATTTAATAAAAAGCTCAGGTATGACAGCTCCAAACCTTTCTGTCATACCTGAACCTCCCAGCCCAGTTCTGGCCAAGAAGCTCCATTTCTTGCCTCCCTCCAGGACCCTTTTTTATCTCTCTGTTTGACCTCACTTCCCTCTGGCATTATCCTTCCCCCAGCCAACGCCCAGCCCCCTGTTTTGGGATCTTCTGGGGAAATGTTTTGCTATGTAAATGCAAACTCTGTCCCTGTTTGCTGCCTCCCGTCGTTCCTGCTTTCCTTTTGCTAATGGATTCCCTCTTGTCTAGACTGGAGCTCATTACGAGGAGCACTAAAGGCTCGGCATCATTTATTTCATGGCTAAGTCAATCTGTGCTCCGAGTGGTGGGGCTCTAGATTGGATAAGGACCACGTTCCTGCATAGATGGAAATGGGCTGGGAARGGAAAAATCAAAGCTGAAGCAGGTAATGAACGGAAATGGAATGGCCATCATTGAATCCACGAACACCATTGACCTTTCTCAGATTTACATCATTATCTAAAGTTCACCAGAGACCTTCCATGCTTGTTATCATTATCCCTCATTAGAAGTCACTCTAGAAGCATTAACAAGCTTCTGAAATGCTCGGCTAATTGCTTTAATAAGGCAATATCAATACTAAGCAATAGTTCCCATGATTAGATATAGGCRGGGACCCTTCAGGCTTCGGGTTTAAATGCTGGGCTGGGGGCCTGAGGGAGAAGAGAAAAAGACTTTCCTCGGAGAATAAAGCACTCGGAGTGGACGTAAAACTCTCTGATGTTGCAGATTGTGGCTGTATTTCAGATAACTGGGGCCACACCGTTCCAGTCAACAGAGGCTGTGAACAGTCCTTCACCTGGAACTGCCTCGGCACGTGGAAGCTCTCCAAATTTAGCCTGGGAAGGCTGGTGAGCTTCCAAAACAAGCCATTCCTCAGACAATTCCCCAACACAGATAAACCACATGCRTTTATTTGTCTGGGCTTGGTCCTCAGCCAGCACCAAGTAGCTCAGCTTTACTCCAGATTCATTCCAGGTGAGCATCTCCWATGGCTCCTTTGAAAGGTGGAGCACGTTAGTGGGGAGCAAAGGTGGGAACAGACACATGTCAACACAAGCACATCRAGTGCTGTCATCCCTGAATCGCCCAGAGCTCCTGAGCGAGCTCCAAGAGGACTGGGAATGTTTCCTTGCCCAGGATCAGTGCTGGGAGTCCCTCCTGCATCCTGCTGCCGTCCTGCTGAGCTGCCTGTGGGAACATATTGCTCTTCCCAGGAGCTGTCAGCCCGGCTCCTTTCACCTGCACCGGGTTTAGACACGAAGATTTGATAACAAATATTCCTTTCCATGTGCTCCCCCTCCTCCCTGTGTGTCCCTGATTTCCATGAACGCTCCCAAGTCCTGCAGGAGGTTGAGCCACTCCTGTGCCCTCTGCCACCTAATTCTGCCTCCTGAAAGGGAAGGATCAAACAGGAGCCAGTGCACCAACATTATTTATCTGCGAGCTCATCATCCCCTCTCATTTTCTGATCTTGGAGTTGGTTTAAATAGGGGAAAAAAGGGGAAAAAACACACATGGAACAACCATCGATACAGGTTTAACGAGGGTCGATAGCTCTGAAGTCACCCAGATAGATCTCAGCAGGGAAAGGCTGACTGCCCAAACCCACAGGAACTTCACTAAAACTGCATGAGGAGGCACAAATTATTTAAAAACATGCAAAAATAGAGGAAAATAATCCAAAGAAAGCTAAAGAAATTAGTCAGAGACTTATCCCCACTTTTCTTTCGGTCATCTTCTTGGGCTCTGCTTGGTTTTATCTCTAAARCAGACCAGGGCTGCAATTCCTTTACTTATAACTGAATGCATCACTRGATTGTTGATTTGCCTGATATTATTAACTTAAATTAAGCAATGTTACAGCAGGAACTGAYGTTTTGGCAAGGATCAAAGATGATCTGTGGAGTCGAGGCAGCTTTGGAGGCAGGAATGGATCTACATGAGGAGAGCAAGGCAAGACATGGGCATCTTTGGGAYGTGGACACGCTCAGGGACCCTTGCAGCAATGGGGCATCCCACGGGAACTGCAAAAAAAATTTAAAATTTGGCTTTGCAGGGAGATTCACTTCTCCCTGAGTGAATCCTGCTTTCCATGGTGAAAATGGGAGAGCACATGGAGGGCACACAACYAGCTCACGTCCCTCTCCTGTCAGATGAATCATTTTATTAAATTTACTGGCCTGACCTTGTCTGCTGGGAGAGAAAGGAGGGCAGACCCAGGCCACGAGAGAGCAACCCCTGCTCTTTAATGGCAGCAGTGAGTCAGCTCCATCATGGGCACAAACCCACCCGATTCCAGGGGATTAAAGAGTTCCACGAGCTGGATGTTTCCTGGGTTATATCCTCCTTCAGGGACTGGTGATAGATGAGATATTCCTCTGAGAAGCCTCAAAGAAGGTGAGAAACCTCCAGGACAGACACTGGGACTTCCAGAAATTGTTGTAAAAGGGAGATGAGCTGAACRTCAGCTTGGCTGGGCACCTCCCACTGCTGCTCCTTCCCACATCAAGGAATGCCTATCCTACAAACCTGAGATGTCCCTAAAGCCCTGCCTGGCAGAGGGACCCTTCTCCCCTCTCAGTGAGGGCCAAACCTTCAGCTTTTCCAGCAACTTCTGCAATGAATTCCATGTTTGCCGAGACACAAGTCTGCAGCACATATAAAACAGGAACAATGGGGCCCTCCCAAAATAGCCTGGATTTCATAACAACCTCAACACTGAGCTATTGTCAAAGAGGGCCATTGTATAGGGCCATGGCAGAACATTTGGCTCCAATACTCAGGAGTGAGGGCCTGTTGCATTATAAAAAATGCCACGGCATCAGTTTTCACTTTGTGATGGTGTTTGCTCGGCAGATAATAGCAGATAATTCCTGSAGCCCTCCTGACAGCTTCAGCTGACCAACAGATCCCAGTTCAGCTTCTGTTCCAACGAAAAGATGATTTTTTTTTTCCCCCCCACCCTTGTTTGTTTTTCTTTGTCAAATCTCTGTTAGGAATTTTAGGGAAAGAAGAAGCAGTAAATAAGAGGACAGAGTGAGGGGAGTGTTTAATATTGATGAACTCGGAAAAAATGGAAAAGAAGTTGTATTTTAAAAATGAAATAATGAAGATAAAGTCTTTTATTGGGGTTTTTTTAGGGGGTGTCAGTTTGTTGGTTTTTTTTTTTTTGCAGGTGATCCTCTATTAATACCTTAATTTCAGCTTCTACCACTTATATCAGCATTTTTGAGATCAAGGGGTCRTCAGCCAAAAAAATTAGTTAGCAATTCCCTCCTAGCCAACAGACCTGCTTGGAATTGAGCCTGGGGCAGTATTTTGAAGGTGCATGTGGAGGAATTGCAYCACTTTTAAGGGAAGTTTGCTGAAATGGGATGAGCTCAGGGGATAAGGGGCTGCTAAATGTGATTTATACACAAACCCAGTGCCTTCCACTGGGAAAAAAAACCAGGAGCCTGGAACTGAAGTCCATCAAAAGACTCAGTGCCCACAGATTTTGGTGACTTTGGATTAACCCCCATGCTTTTAATTACCAGAAGCAAAAGAACATCATTTTACCTTCCCAATAATCCTAAACCTTGCTTGCAGCTATTTAACAAAGCAAAAATCGTCTCCAAGAGCTTTTTGTTCCTGGCTCACCCCAGCCCATGGCCCGTGGAGTGCATTATTCTGCTGCTGACCTTGTTTGTGCAGCTCCATTCTGGAAGTGAAATAGTTACCAAACTATTTAAACTATTGTGTGTGTGGGGAGGATCAAACCAGCATTTTTGTTCATCAATTCAGATTAAAAATTTAATTTCATGGTACAATGAACCCATACAGAGTTATATCTATTAAGGTCACCTATTTCTTGTACTCCAGCTTACTTTAGGTATTGATGACTGCAAAACTCTTTAGAAGATAAGAATCACAGCTTCAGCCTTCTCAGCTCTCACAGTTTTAATGTTAGACACAATTTTCCTGACTCTCAAATACCTTGGACTTTATGTTTGAGAGTGAGGAGAAAAAAATGGAACTCCCTCTCTCCCCCCACTCACTCTCTCTCTCTCTCTCTCTCTCAGTTGCTGCCTGGAATTTTTAAATAACAGAGATCTGGCTTTAATTGAGGCTTTCATTGTTTGAAAAGGAGCTACAAGTATTTCTAAACTAAAATATTTGCATAGTTTCTTGCTCTTTCTGCTCAATGCTGAGAGGTGCTGGACGTTTCGCTGGACTGTCCCTTCCAGAGAACACAATTCCTGTCCTGTTACTGTAAGAGAAAAGATTTGTGGAAAGGTCTTCTGAATACATATTTAACATCTAAATGTTTTCCTTGCTATCTTTGGGCCAAGTCCTTATTGGATTGTTACTCAAACAAAACTCCCATTCATGTCAAAGCAAGCCAGCCTTTCATTAGCTCAGGAATTTAGCAAATTTGTGGTTAGTGCGTCCAGAAATTGGTAGCATTTAATTGATCAAATAAAATCATTTTTAAAAAGGGATTTTCACCACCGAAACAAAGATGTGTGGCCTTTTGGAAACACTTCAGAATAAACTCACTGCTTTAGCTAACCTTGTTTTGTTGTTTTTTTTTTTTTTTAATCACTGGCTCTCAGTGCTTGTTCCTRGTGCTGTCACACACGTTCCCTGGGAGGAGTGGGGTTGTCCCAGCGATGTGTGGCTCGGGAGGTGAGGTTTTGGTACAGCCATCCCAGCTCTCCCCTMGAAGAACAGGCCCTTGTACTGTCCTGAGGGTGACAATCAAGCACAGAACAGGTTTGGAGGCAGATACTACTATTATCTTTGTGCCATARAAAGTATGAATTATCCCACATAATGCTTGTGAATTTGTCTGTAGCTCCCACTTTTATTTGGATTTACTTTGAGTATCCCAGAACAGGAGCCCAGCCTGCTCAGGCACAATTTAYCCGACAAATCCCTGCTGTCTTATCCCCCTTGCTACCCTCTAGGTGTGAACAGATACTGGGTTCAATTATATTTTTTTCCCAATAATTTTCCATTGGCTGGCACTGAAATGACTGGCCTGTGGTTCTCCACTTCCCGGACTTCACACCTCCCCTTCACAACTTTTTTTGGAGCTCAGCATCACGCGTGTCCTTTCAGAGGTGTTCCTTCCCCATCCTCCTCCTGCTCCCGGAGTTAACAGCACTGAGACAGCAGCAGGCAGCGTGTGACTATTCCAGGATGGAGTTCATCAGGCCAATCACCRTTTCAGATGTTTTATTTTCCAGCAAAAGTTAAAAAACTTGTACTAAAAGAGGCCCTGCATTGAGGTTTTTCAACATCACCACTCTTCCTTCACTGCAAAATTCAGCTTTTCCCTTGGCCTTTCTCTTGCTTCTAATGAGTTTGCAGGCAAATGTTGAGTCATGTTGAACTGCAARCAGTTCCTTGAAATTAAAAAATTAAAGGATTACATGACTAGACAGCCAGAAGTGGCTTATCAGCCACTGGAGCAGAGAAAGCAAGGAATTAAAAGGACAGGACCAGTCCAGCCGGGGTTGCCTTCAGCTACCACGGTCTGAAACTTTTATCTGTCAGCATCTTTCAACGGATTTGCCGGGTATCAGCAGTGGAAAGGGAAAGTGAGAACAACCCAATCCAAACCCCACTTGGAGTAACAACCTGAGTATGCAAACTGGCAATGAAGCCAATACCAAGGAAAAGAAAAAGATCGGGGAAATAAATAAATAAATAAATAAATAGGTAACTGTTTGGAAAACGCTTGCCTTCCGCTGGAAGGCAAACAAAAGGTGGTGTTTCACACAGGTTTAGGTGAGATTTAGTACGTTCCCAGTTCCTGAAGTGCTGTGCTGCAGTCGTGTGTGTGTGTGTGTGTGTGTGTGCAGCACCCGTGTGCCTCTCACTGCTCAGCTCTGGCAGCAGAGAAAACACGAGGCAGCCCCTCAGCCAGGCTGTGGAGCTGCTGGAGCTGCGTTTTCTCCTGTAAATCAGCCCTGACTCCGCTGCAGTGATGCTCTCAGGCCCAGCAGTGCTAATCTCCGTCTCCAGTCGCTGTCACCCCACCCTGGCTGTGATCCCACGCTCCAAAGCCGGGCAGAACTTTCACCTYCGTGTCCCTCCACCCTCCCCTCCCCGTGCGTGTTCCAGGGACCCGTCCTGTGAGCAGATTGTGCCYTGATTCAGGGGCTCCCTATCTAATCTGTGGCAGCACATGTGTCCTTCATCCCCWGGCCTCGGGAGCTGTGGGGGTGTCCGTGCCACGCGCGGCCCCGCCAGGGATTTCGCTCCAGGATGTCTCTGAAAGGGCTCCCTTGTCTACAAACCGGGGGCAGATCTTTCCACTGCCGAGCTGGAGCAGTCTCCACACTCCTCTTCCAGGGGGGAATCTGCAGAGATAGCGTGTTCCAGCAGCTGGAATGACTCACRGCCAGGGACGGAGCCCCGGTGTCTGGGCATGGGCAGCTATTCATGGTCCTCCCCTGGAGCTGCCCTGGATCCAGTGACACGATTTGCCACGCTGGGATATATCGAGTTCATCCTGGGAATGGGGGAACCCGAAGATCAGGTCGTGCAGGGAGGCCAAAGGGAATGAACAAACCCCCCCAAAAATGTGATTTACGGCAAGGGTGAATCCATCTGCCCGTGGGAGAAATGTTAATTTTCTTTTTGATTTCAGTTAAACGGAGAAGGGCAACGCCCAACAGCGTATTGAGAAGGATGGTCAGCACAGGAGGGCTTTTCTTTAAAGGATGGTTGGAAAAACRAAAGTGTGGGGCTGATTCCCACAGGGAATTCCTCAAGTTCCTCACTCCTCAAGTGCGGGATCGGGAAGAGCCAGGAGAGCTGGCAGTGCCTCCCTGCTGTCTCTGCGTAGGAACCATGGTGCTTCGTGGTGTGTAAAGTGTTAATAGTCAGGGAGGGGAAAACAGGACAAACTGGAATCTCATATTTGAAGCTGCTGGAATGGTTTTTTAGGATGGATCAGATCCTAGAAAAGAAAACGTGGAACTAAGTCTGGTGTGTGCTGGATCTGGCCTGACCCTCTGCAGCCTAAACCCCAACTCCCTCCAGAAAAGATGAGGATCTCCTCTACCTGGGACTTTTCACTTCCTTTAAATCATTTTTGTTTCCCTTTTCTGGATCCATACCAACTCTTCGGTGCCAAATGGTCCAGGAATTGTTTCTGAATTTTTCTTTCAGCTGTCCAGGCATGCAGAATTCTTTAAGTCTACTCTGGACAACGACATGGATTAAGCAAGCCTTGCTCAGATGAGATTAATAATTCATAAACTCAGCTTTCTTGCGTGAAAGGAGCTCATCACAACGTGAACATCCCCTTACCTGCCTGTTACAGCAGCAGTTCAGTTCACTGTAATTGCTTCCTGAGACTCAATTGTGTTCAAACAATGAGAACAGTCACAGAAAGTACAATGCACATTCATTTTGGAGCCTTTAAGGATTATGTTTTGACTTCAGTCATAGTTAAATGGCAGCAGAGGCTAAAGTCAAATTGTTTATTTAATTAGCTGCCATATTTATCATGTTAATAATTGGTGTACCTCTTCTGCTGAAATTCAGATTATTGCTGTGGGAGAGAGGGAAAGCAATGATGGCCATGGGGCAGAGCTCAAGAGAAGGTGTCAAGGCAAATGCTCAGCTCCAGGCAGCCAGGCTGGTCCTTGGACAGGAGCTTTGCCTTGGAACAGAAGTGCAGAGATTACAGATTTACACTCCGGGGCTGGGGGCATTCCCGCTGATGGGAAGCCAACTTTTGTGGCTGTTCTTTCCCTGCTGGGCGAGCCAAGGTGCAGCTCCACAGGTTCATCCCTTTGGAAGGACTCTGGGCTCGTGTGGCTCCAGATTTCCTGTCCCCCATCAGCACCACATCTCTGCTTTTCACTGCCTCCAAAACGGGTCAAGGAGGAGCACAGGATATTCCCTGGCTCCCAAACCGTGTMCTTTAACCACACCCACCCCTCGCCCCCTCACTCACGGAACATTTCTGGTGCTTCCCGCCACCCGGGGGATGCTGCAGGATAAAATGCAGTCGTGGAAGATGCTGGGAATCCAAGGGAGCAGAGAGCTCTGGAAACTTGCTCTGCAAACTGGTCTGAGCTCTGGGAAGGACGATGCCCCTAAGATTTAAGGAGTCCCTTGAAGAGTAAGAACCARTAAGTTGCCTGTTGTCCATCCCCAGGTTATGAAATACAGGGGCTCAGTAACGTGACCAGCAAGGAGGAAAATAGAAGAAAAAAGAGAAATAAGTCTCCTTGTACCAAGCCTTTGCCTCCTTTTCATCACCTCTCAGCCCAATCTGTCAAGGACTACGATGGATTTACAGCAGGGATTAATTTAGGTCCCATCTCACCAAGTTCTCGCTCCCTAAAGCTCCTTCATTTTCCTTGGAGTGTTCAGCTCATAAGCTGTTCTCCCTTGGTGCTTGGAATACGGGGAGGAAGAGCCAGTGGGGCTAAAAGAARCTATAGATTTAACCTGGATCTAATGGCAGCAATTTGACATCTTGTCTCAGCAATAAATCTCCYCTATATTGTCTCCTGGAGTCAGAGGAAAAACAGGGRAAAAAAGAAATTGTTGCAGAAAAGAAATGAAACAAAGCGGGACCAGCTTGCCTTTCTTCACATGTGGGCATCACCTCGGCCAGTTGGGATTGTAAAATATATATTAAATATATGTATCTCTCTATCTATCTATCTATCTATCTATCTATCTATCTATATATCTATCTATCTATCTATCTATCTATCTATCTACCTACAGTCTGCTCTTATCTTTCCACCAAGAGACAAGGTCCAGAGCTCCTGGGCAGCCAGACCTCTCTGGAATTTATCCTCCTTTTCCTGACACTGTCAGGTTGTCCCGAGGCTTCACCCTCTCCAGGTAGGCTCTGCAGCTCCCCATCTGCTAAACGTTTAGCGGGTATTTGGTTACACGGAAAGAAGGAGGTGAACAGGCATCAATCTTCATGAAAAAGGTGGCAGGAGGTGACATCTGCCCCCCTCTGCTGCAGGAGGSTGGGATGGCGTAGCTGATTGTAGGGAAAGAGGGGAAAACATGGATGTTTCAACCCCCAGTGCCCTCATGGAAAAGTGACGCTGCAGGGAAAGGAAGATTAAGTTGCATTCAGATGGGAATTCAGTGTGGAAGGCCATACACAGCGCTACAGGGATAGCAAAAGGAATGAAATCTGTGGCTGGACAGCGAATTCCCAAACAAATTCCATCAAACTTCATAAGAATCGGGCTGCTGCAGGGTGATTTAACCTGCAGTGACCATCTGGAAATGGCCTGTCCCAGCCTCTGGGTTGCAATCTCTGAGCACAGAGCAGTTCCCATGGAGCAGTGACCACATTTCGCTGTGGCACAGGATGGGTTAAGCACAAGCACCAGGCAGTGACCATGGAAATACCAGGTTTTGGGTTGTTTTGTCACAAACACCTCCCCGTGCCAAAGGAGGGATGATTTTCAGGGCTCAGGTGGGCAGTGAGTGCCTGGAACCTCCTTCCACCACAGCTCCTCAGGGAGAGGCCATGGCAGACCCTTCCCCCTGCTCCCCTGGAGGGATAATCAGGAATCCAGTACCTGAGCATCCCAAAGTGCAGTCTGCCTTATGAGCCAAAAAAGGATCAAAGCAGGGAACACAGGATCTGGCCTCAGACACTCTGCATCCTGAGAAAAAAGGATACAAACCAGAGCTGCCATTCCCTACCTAAACCAGGGCGTAAAGAAGCTCTGCTTTTATATATCCTATTCCAAAGGCTAAACCAGCCTCCAGCCAGCAGGAGATCCAGATTAAATCCTCTCCTTACCAGTGATTAATGTGATTTCAGGGAGAGAAATGCTGTAGAGGCTCCTCAATCCTGGAGGCAAACCCAAGGGCACAGGGACTGACGTGRGTCTGGGGATGAATATGGTTCTATTTTTCCCCTTTCCCTCATGCAGGAAGTGGGGAGATATTTGCATTTCTTGCTCCTTGGGCATGGACATGACCTTGCAGGGCTCTCAGGAAGGAGCAGTGCACAGACAGCTGAAGGACTCAGTCATAAAGCAAACGGGAGCCATCGATCCGGGGAGAGGATGGAGACCTGAGCCAGGCAAACGGTGTTGACAGAGCCGGGAGGGAAGGATTATTCCTGAGGCGATAAAAGGGAATGCAAATGCCACAATCCAAGGCAGCAGAGACGGACAGGGACAACCAAAATCACGGCGAACGAGTCATGGATGAATCAGCAACTCCTACAAAACCTCGTTCTCAGGTTTTGTACTCTGTCTGTTTGAAGCAGAAAAATCTSCAGGGTTTTTAGTTCAATAAACTTTGGTGTGACTAAAAATCATCCCGGATGAGGAATGGCACCAGGAACACACCCTCCTCTCTGCTGAACAAGGCTGGGTTTCTCTCAGACAACAAAATAATGAAGGTCAGAATTTTTATCAGCCTKCTCTCAACCTGCCTTCGAGTGGCTAATGAAAGTTCCCTCGAGCTTCACCTTGACCTTGGCTTGTCCTGCACATTCTTTAATTGTGGGTAATTATTTTCTACCCTTTGGGTTGCTCTGAATCTCGTGAAGGGAACCTCTAAGAAAGGAGAGGACTGATTTCTAGCTTGATTAATGGAGAGAACCAAACTGATTTGTAATAACGTGGAGCTTCCTCCTACAGATTATTTAGATTTTATTCTCCAATTACGTCCCTCTGCTGCTGTTAGGCATGTAAATTTGAACTGGAACATCCATCTAATTCCTGTGATAAATTCAGGTATCTCGACTTCAATGCAGTGATACTGTCCCCGAGCATCTCCTTGCAGCTGAGGAATTTGTACTGCTCTGCAGGAGGGTTAATAATAAGAAATATTAAATGTCTGGCCATGAAATTTTCAGAAGAAAACCAGTGCTTGGTCATTGTTTCAAATCTTCCATCCTGCAGCTGAGAGAACAGAACAAAACACTACTTTAAAAATCTCTCCCGTTTTCCCTTTTCTCTCTCTTACCGATTCTGTTTCACCAGTGGAAAAAGGAAGCACAGCTCACAATACTCTATTTGCAGGTTTTAACAGGCTTCCTCTTGCAATATTCATGCAATACCTCCTTTCATATTTTTTTTTTAAGGGAAAAGAGTAAAAAAACTGAGCTGAGCTAAGACATTTGAAATGACTTTTTGAAAGAAAAGACTGCTGGGAGGTTTCTAGTATTTCCCCCCCCGAATCTTGTTGCTCCTGTCCTGCAGACAGCCAAGGAGAAAAGGCATTTTATCCRTGGTGTATGAAGACCTGTAAAGACTACATGCATTTTTAAAAATAACAAGTCCGTGGGTTGCTTTGGGCAGGGAGGGGATAGGAGGAAGAACACAACTTCCTTTTGAAGGTTAGGAAACCCAAGTTGCGCCCGTGCGTGTTACCTCTCTGCGCATCCATCTCTTCTGCGGAGTGGATTRTCCTGACCTTTTCTGCATTGTGCATGCTGATTATCCAGCAGCTCCCTTCCTCTGGTGATTGCACCTCCTCATTGTGCGGGAAAGGGCCGGGATAGCCAGTCAGTCAAAGTGCAGAATAATGAAAAGGTCACAGCAGCAGCAGCCTTACTTCGGGGGCCGCATCAGGCATCACATTTTTGGTACCTCATCTTCGTGAGAGAGACTGTAATGAGGTCAGAAATCAGCACCGAAGGGAGGACTGGAATAGGAAACCAAATATCCAGGATATGCTGCAGTCCTGAAATCTTTCAGAGCCTTGATGGCCAGGGAAGAGAATCCGCTTCGTACCCCTGGTTTGTGCTGAGGATGTGGTCCCAAAGTGATAAAATGAGGAGCAAATCTGAGCAAATTCTACCGAGTGTGTTCAAAAATATCAGTTTTCCTCTGTCAGGGAAAGAAAGGGAAACAGAGCTCAGGGCTGGCTTAACTACAGCGATCTTCAGGCTGGCTTGTCCCAAAAGGATAGGGGGGGGTTGCCACATATTACAAAAATATTCCTGGGATAAAAGCACAAGTTGTTGGGAAATAAGAAAACAGATCCCCCATGCCCCTTTGTGAGCTGAGTTCAGGATAGTGGGATATGGAAGTTCCCTTTAATCGGGAGTTGCAGTGTGGGATGTGCAGGACCCTACACCAGGCATGAAGAACAGGGGCACCAAACAGTTCATGTCCAATGTGTCCATCTTCCAAGGAATATCAGTAATTATAAACTAAGGTGGCTGATGGTAACCAGCTCTGTCTCCTGGCTGAAGGGGTCCATGGAGCAACCTGACAACAAGGAGACTTTGGGCTGAAAAACACTTGAATTTAACTAATTTGTCAATATTCCACATCACAGCCCTGCCCTTCTCATCCTCTGTGCCTCWTTCCAGCTGCCTTGGCCCCTGCCCTGGCTCTCTCTTCCTCATCCTCTCGCCCTTGGTTTGCAAAGCTCCCCACTGCTGTGTCCTGTGTCTCTTCTCCTCATCATGGAATCCCAGAATTTGRGTTGSAAGGGACCTTAAAGCCCATCCAGTGCCACCCCCTGCCATGGGCAGGGACATCTTCCACTATCCCAGGTTGCTCCAAGCACCRTCYAACCTGGCCTTGGACACTTCCAGGGATGGGGCATCAACTTCTGTGGGCAATCAACATCTGGAATGTTGAATACCAAACCTGACTCCACAACCTCCCATCCCTCCCCAGACATCACACCCCCARAGAAGGAACTCCCTGCTCCTTTGTGCTCCACAGGGGCTCTGAACTGGCCTCACTCCTGGATGCTGATCCCAAACATCGTGYAATAACCCTCCCCAACAAAATGCACCAGGGCCTTTCCCACGTCGAGGAAAAATAAATTAAAAGAAAAGAAAGAGAAGTGAAAAGTATAAAGGGGATTTCATGGGATTTGAGTGCCAAACTCCAACAGGCTCTTCTGAAAATCCCAGCTTAAAGCAATAGATTTGTGTTCTTGCATTTCTTTCTCCTGATGTCAGTAATAACGACTGCTGAATTAGTTTAAAGATCTCACATTTTGCTCCAGGTTTTGTTTGTTCATTTATTTTCTGCGTTTTATGCTCAAAAAGTTAATAAAGGGAAAATTCCTCCGCGAAGGAATGGAGGAAAGAAAAGATAAAATCAGAAATAAAAGACTGAATGTTCATCCCATTTAAATCCACGGCCGACAATTGAAGAGGAAAGCTGTTTTAAATGAAGGATCTATTGGAAAGATTCTGTTCCTGTGTTCCCGCTTACGTCCTGTATGTTCCAGAAACAGGTTCAAGTGCAGGGCTCTGGCAAAGTCCGAATTTACAATTCAGCACAGGCTTCAAGTCCATTCACTCCAATGTGACTTTTTTATTTGGTAACATTTAAGCCTGAGTCAAGGTCAGTGGAGTTGAAATTAAGTGTGCAGGAAAGCATCTGCTCAAGTGCTTTGCCTGGTCAGTGCTTTTATTGCTCAGCCTGGTCCAGGAGGAGGCTGGGAAGACACAAAATGTGCTGCAATTTTCCCCACAAAAAGGTCTAGAGGCCTCCTTAWATATTTAAGTCAAATTATCACTAAAAGGACTGTGAGCTGTACTCTGAATTTCATCRGAATGAGACATCCAGGAACTGAGAGCTCCCTGCTTTGTCTGGAGAACCTGATTCATCATGAGGTGTCCACCTCAGCCTTTGCCCATCATTGCAGTGTGTGGGCTCTTGGCACATTCAGTTTTCACTCTTGGACTGCAAGAGGGATGAGAACAAAACATACCCTAAAACCACACCAGAGGCTCTGAGTTCGCTGTGTCAGGCTTTGATGAGAAGGAAGAGTTCCCAGAAAACCAGCAAGGAATTCCCCTGTGGGATTTTTTTAGTCCACTTGAAGTGACCCAAGACCTCAGGAGGAAGCAGAGTCCAGCAGTTAAACCCCAGGCCTGGCCACCAGCGCAGCCCTAACCTTGCCCTTCCTGAATTACTCTCCAAGACCTCCAGCAGATCCTTCCAGCTGGACCTTTCCAGCTCTGGGGTCACCCCTGAACCCCCAAATCCCTGCTAACCGAGGAGCCGACTCTCCAAGTGCCAGCGCAGCACTGGGAATGCCCAGGCACTCCTTTACCTGAGGATTTCAGGGAGATGCCTGCCCTCCACACTGTACAACACCCTGAACGATCAAAAATGCAGACAGTGGTCCGAATAATATAAAATCCCAGCGTGTTATTAGTGCTGTCAATTTAGCCAGGAATGTTATGGCACGCGTGTCACCAAGAGAGACAGAAGCTATTATTGAAATGAGATTAGAAGCGTTTTGAAACATCAACAGTGGCATTATGGTTGGTAACATTTCCATCTAAAATAGATGACATTGATGCTATACAATCAACAATGCCACTGGGAATACAATATAGAACTGAAGACTAGATTGTTTTACTCCATATTGATTTTCCCTTAGTAGTTTTTGATTAACTGTCAAATCAATTAGCTTTCCCCACCCAAACATCATATTTTTTGATGTGCCCCCTCAGAAACTCCCTGCTCAAGAGCGAACAAGCCAGAGGAGCTCAAGTGCTCCAAAGTGCTCCGGAACAGAGGTTTAGCAGGCAGAGATAAGTCCCCACAGCAAGCCTGCTTCTCCTCATCCTGCTGGAGTCCAGCCATGTTTTTATTGAATCAGGTTCTGAAGCTGTCTAAGGCACTAAGAGATCTGATTATAGGCTTGCCATAATGTCCTTTTAAAATAAAATGCGTGGCATTTTCACGGTGACATAATGTTCTTTCAGCTCAGCAGAGACAGCGTGTCTAGAAGGTTTTGACCAGCTTGGCCTTCCCATATTATAAAGAGAATGCATCCATCCGTCCATCCATCCATCCATCCATCCATCCATCCATCCATCCATCCACACAGTTTTGTCTTTATCCCACAACAGCCCTACAGAAGCTGTAGGAAAATGTTATTATTAAAGATGGGGCATTAAGGAGAATCAATGAGAGACATGGGAACTTCCCAAAGTCACAGGCAGTCCCCAAACCCATCTGGTTTTCCCAACTGCAAGCCCCTCACCTGGACTGGAATGGTTGGGAAAAAGGGAAGAGAAGGTTTCAATCTGTGACACAGAAGTTGAGAACTCATGCAGCTCCTGCAACAGCTCCACATTTGTGTACCAGTAACTGGTACTGCAGCTTCAGAAATATCAGATCCAGACTGGGGCAAGATCCCAACATTCCAGAAGTTCAGAAACTTGCTGGACCTTGGGGTTTTTTKGTACTTTTTATTCATTAACTGCCATCTTGTCTCTACACTTTCTCTTTGTTTCTCTGATTCAAACTGTGTTCACTGCAGGCATTACAAATCTCCTGGGGGTGCTCTACAATCTACTCCAGGTACCAGGGCYGATAAATCGGACAATATATGAGTATTTGCATTGCACCAGTGCTTGTAGGGCCCAGCTGGGAGCAGGCACCTTTTCTGTGGGTTCGTGCAGCCACACCAGCTCCAGCTGTGGTCCTCTGGCAGCCTGAATGGGGGTGGCAAGGCAAGGCAGGGAAAACTCCCAGTCACAGGGCAGGTGAGTGCCTGGGACAGGACAATTCCCAGACCTGTGCTCTATCCATGGAGGCCATCGTGACAAATGCCTTGGGACAACACACGATCAATAAAGACTAATAAAGGCTCTAATAAAGGCTCTAATAAAGGCTTCCACTGTTCCACTGAAAGCCAGATGAGCCAACCAACTTTACAGGACTTCCCTTCCCTTCCTCCTACTCTCCAGACCCCTCAGGAGGGAGAAGGATCCCGATCCGAGCCAAAGCTGCCCCAGCGCTGGGCGCAGGAGCCGCAGTGGAACCAGCTGCTGCTGCCACGCCGCCAGCCAAGACTCTCATTTGTTTTGGCTGGCGCTGAAGAATCAGCTTAGGCATCTCTGAGAACAAAATGGTGCATGGAACAGTTCCAAGCTGCAAAAGATAAGAAGCACTAAGAGTCGCAACAGATTATTTGTCTGGTAAAGCAGAAGGAGAATTCTACCGGGGGAAAAAATCGCGAGCGGATCCCGGTCCGGCGCGGCGAGCAGAAGTTCTGTTTGTGCAGCTCCTCCCGGGCTGCACGACAGGTGCCGGGCTGCAGCTATTCCTGGAGAATAACAAATTGCCGCTGCCGAGGAGGAATGAGGGAGGAAAAGCGATTTCTGCACAACTGTTGGGGAGAGGAAGGCTCTGCAGTGACATAGCAACGCCACAGGCCGCCCCGGCGCGGCTGGAGGGGAGGGAGGGGAGGATTCGGCCAGAATAAACAGAAGGAACAACGGCGTAAAATAACTGGTTTGCTCTCCTGTGATGTTGGGAAGGGAGGTTGCGTTGAAGATTAGCCACAGCCTTCCCCAGCTGATTYTCAGCCAGGCAATTAATCTCTCCGGAGCTGGACCGGGGATAAATCTTATCAGCTCCTCATGCGTTTCAGGGAGATTGGGCCTGTTGTCTCCACGGCCTTTCCACAGGAGGGAAAAGAGCAGGGAATATAAGTGAGAGGGTGTGTACCAAAGAGAGGGGATATAACCAAACAGATCACAGAATCCCAGGATGGTTTGGTCAGAAGGAACCTCAAAGTTCATTCCAGTTCCACCCCCAACAGCTTCCTCTATCCCAGGTTGCTCCAAGCCCCATCCAACCTGGCCTTGGACACTCCCAGGGATGGGGCAGCCACAGCTTCTCAGAGGCCAGATCCTCACCCMCTCACTGGGAAGAATTTCTTCCCAATATCCCAYTTAAAACTAYCCTCCTTCAGCTTAAAGCCACCCCCTGTTGTCCTAGCACTGCATGCCTTTGGAATCCAATCCAAAAGAGAAGACAAATAGGGAATTCAGTAATCAAATATAAGCTTAATAAACAATGAGTGAAGACTGGCACAAAKGCAAAGATTAGGTTCTCACCTGACCTACCCCAGTCTTGCTGAAATAGCCTTAAAGGACCTAAAGTAATTTTTACTRCATAAGGCTCTATCTCCCTTCCTTAGTCAAATGTAAACTTCAAAGTTAAGTTTAAAACTTAAAAGCACTGTTTTCCTTTTTAAGAAAAAAAAAAAATTAAGATATAACACTAAATTCATTACAAGTCAGATAATCTTCTGAAATTCCCTTTCAGATCTAGGTTCATTCCAACCCAACCATCAACTGGGAAAGGAAAACCAGAGAGGAGGCTCTGAACAGGCACAGAACAACACCCACCTTCGGCCTAAACAACTGAATTTGCACATATCTTGTGCTAGAAACCAAAAGAAAATACAATAGCAGGGTCTGTCTCAGTTTTTCAGCTCCGTGAGAGGATGCAATAAGACACATTGCTCCTCCCTGTGAACCCAGGCTTCCTCAGTCAGCAGCATTTTTTAAAATTCAGGATGTTAAAGCCCTTATGATAAACACATCTCTGCAGCCAGAGGGGTTTTTAATCTCACTTGATTTACAGGCATTTCATTGCATTTGAGTATAACTTATTTTAATAGCATGGTGGAAATTGCAGCGGGGGCTAATTAGAGCAACTAAGTTAGTTAGATTTGTGTGCAGTTGGAAAACAGGCTGCATCTTTTYTAATGGGATAATCTAAATGGATCACCCTGACCCGCAGAGTTTCCCTGTAGGTACCAGGACGCTCCTGCGCTTGTCTGAACAGAGGTAACAACGTTGGAATTGAGGGAACAAAGATGATTTATCCCTGTRAGGGTCAGATCCTGCTAAGTGGTGGGCACCTCCACTTCCCACAGAAATAGTGGGAGGTCTGGGCAGCTCAAAACCTGGCAGGACTGAGCCCTGAGAATAAACCCCTCTGTTTGCACTCCCACGTCATTAATAGATGCTCGACTTGCCAGCAAGCCCCACGGTTTGGGATTTTTAAGCCTCACAGTCATGGTTTTAAACTAAATTACAAACCATTAGGCCTCAGCCAAATCTGACTGGCTTCAGCACCATCAGGCTGGTTTGAATTTTTCTCAACTTGGGATCGTAGTCTACAACTAATTTGAAACACATTGGGRAGGTCAACAAACCTGTGCCTGGCTCTCCCTCTTGCCTTGTTTCTCAAGGTGAGTTCTCTACTCTTAGACCTAATCATCCTTGGATCCTACTACAGGTAAAGGAGAGGAATGTTGGGGGTGTTGACCTCTTTTCACCTCCCCTTTGGGATAAGATGAATCACATCCTACAAGGAGAATTTATTTCCACACAACCAGAACGGAGGAGTGAAAAAGGGATTGACCAAACACCATTCTGCTCTCTGCCACCATCCCCTGACCTTCCCAAGCCCCAGTGGACCTGATTCTATCCTTGTTTGTATTAAGAAAACTATCTGACTTCCAACAGTTCCTTCATTTAAGGGAGGAAAGGGAAAATTATCCCTGCTTTCTGCTTTACCAGGGGTTCCCCACCTTACTTTGGAACTAGGAGAACCTCCACCTGGGCTCAAGGAAAAAGCTGGTGAGCATCTTTGATCCCCTCTGAAATTTCCACAGAAGGATTTCATTTAATTTTCCAGGCTTCTTTGCCTTTCCCCTGCAATAATAGCTGATATCATTCAGCGCAAAGCACGACGACAGCCATTAAAAATGGTTATTAGTCTGGAACTGCCTTCTTAATAGGAAACACACATGCCACACTCTGGGAGTCCAATGTTTTTTAATAGACTTCGAGGTAAATGCCACTGCGACCCTTATTTTTCAGGAGGGAGGGAGGCAGGGGAGGAATATGTTTTCCCGGGCTGGGATTTTGCCCTCGGGCAGAGCCTTGGGCGAGAGGTGGAGCAGCTCCACGTCCCTTCCACTGCTGCCCCGGGGAGGGCTGGAGCCTCTGCCACGCTCCTGTGGGGATGTGCTCCGCGCTCCAGAGTTCTGCTGGAGGGGAGGAGGATGCATCCGCACTCCAGCATCCTCCCTGCCCAGCCTCAGCCGGGGCCGAGGAGCGGAGCCGTGGCTCGGCAGACTGACAGCCTTCTCCTCCCTCTGCCCACCCTCTCCCTGCCTTCTCCTGGCCCCAGGCACAGCGAGACCTTTGCGGGAGTGGGGTGCCCTTCAAGGTGACCCCGGCGAAGCTCGGGCAGACGAGGGATTCGCGGGTTCCTGCACGGTGGCATTAAGGCTGATCCCAGCCTTGGCCCAGCRCTCCCCAGGACTGGCCAAATGGCCCCTCTGGAGCAAGGGACACTGAAAATTCCTGCCTCGGGGAAGAGTAAAGCAGGACACACCAGCCTTCAGCRGGCTGGAATATTCCAGTGTGATGTGAGACTACACATCAACATTCAGGGGTAACATCAGTAAGAGTTTTCTTTATTTACCTTCCTTCTCCTCCCACACCTGAACCCAGCGTTTAAAAGCAGAACCTGGGACCCCTTAAATGAAAACAGTAAAAGCATCAACCCCACTGCAGGAGAGGGGCTGAGGGCTACTTGGCCTGATGGAAAAGCTCTAAATCCACAGCATATCCAGTGTTTCCAGCTCTTTACCTTACCTAATAAAGATATCCCCCTTCCTCCAAGCCTRTTTCCCTAAGTGGGAATTTTATTTGCACTGTCAGGGAATCTCTAATGCCTATCTGATGTTTGCATTAGGGTTTGTTGTTGTTTTTGCTCCTTTCATCACCTTATAAAGGCCACACAATGATTGCGTGATGCTGAGACTTTTGACAGATGTAACATATGTGCAACAATATTTATCATTTATTTAGCATGCTGGGTAGAGCGGCTGGCAAGGCTCTGCCATGCCTGACTTAAAGGCTGCTGGCATTTCCATTAGATAAAATCCCATCATGCAGGGGGGTTAAGAATTCAGGCATTTCAAATCGCATCAGGCTGAATCATGACTCAAATCAGAAAAGCCAGTTTTTGGTTCACCACGGGCTGACAAAGTGGGGATAGGGGGAGGGTCGGGAGGAGCAGGGATGGATGGCAGGTCACGAATATGCTCCTCTTTCTCAACGGATGAGCAGGCTAACGCCGCCTGTGTTCGCAGATAATTGGGGGAGAGGGGGGTCCCGCCCGATTCCGGCGGAGCTCTCCCATCCACGGCGTTTCACGGTGGGATTTTCAAAGGCATCCGTCTCTCTGCCCGGCTGCCTCGCTGCTCCAGACAGTTTTGGTGGGAGCAGACATAAGCCAGTAGTCATCCTCTTTGAAAACCCCACTGCRGAGTGTCTGACAGTTGCATTTTAAGGGCCACATGCCTGCCAGACACGGGAATTCTCCTGCTCCGCGCCGAGGTCCTGCAGCTCTAGGGAACAGAGGGAAAAATCTGTGCTGATGGAAGATGCAGCAAGACCACGACAGCTAGAGAGCCCCGGGATGAGCTCAGGASCTCAACATCCAAATCCTCTGGGCTGTCTCTGTGTCTGTCAGGTGTGACAAACTCTCTTCACTTCAGGCTCATTTTCAGTGCTCAGTGCAAAAAACCTTCCTTAAACCATCCTTATAATGAACACGTAGCTTATGGGTTTAGTGATAATTTCAATTTTTTTTTRTTCTCAGGGAAAAAGGAATTAAAAACCCCACCCAAACAACCAAGGRCTGCCAGTTTATCCTGACCCTGACTTGCCTGAAGAGCAATAAGAAGAGTCCTTTGAGTTCTGCCCAGTTGCAGCTCTCTGTGTTCTCGTGGAGCAGCAGCATACCACACATTTCATAATTAGGGCGAGAGGGAGAGATAAGGCCACCGGGCTGTGCACATGAAAGGAATGTGCTGGGTGTGGGGAGATGGTGCTGAAAGGAAGAAGAGTTTTATATGGGCTGGAAAAGGCTCTGGGAGAGCGGGGTTGTGGAAGGGGGAGCTGCGTGTGCCAGCGGGAAGGCGCACGTGTGTCGGGAAAAAGCGCTGCTTCCCCTCCAAGGCCTGCCTTCCAAGGCTTAAAGAGAGGCTGGGAAAAACCCTGAGGTCTAGGACACACATTTGGGAGGGAGGTTTGGCATCCAGGTAAAAGGAAAAAGTGTCCTGCAGGGCTGCTCGACCCCATGGGACATGGGCCAGGGCGGCTGTCACTGAGGTCCTGCAGACCCGGTTTTGGGGGCGAAGGGAAGATTTGGGATTTTTTCCCTGCGACCATTTCACACAAATCCACCTCAAGGTAATATTTACGAAGCCCACCCTGCGTTCTGGAGGGCTTTTGTGTTTGTTTGTGTTGAACAGCCTCGGTTTTGGCAGCAGAGCCGAGGAAACCGCACATTTTTACAAGATTCCAAAGCGAAAAGAGACCTCAGCGCTGAGCACAAAAGCACACAACGGTGGCAGGGGGAGAAAACAGCATTATTTGCTGAGTAAAACCAGGGAAAAAAGCCAGGAAATATGAAATTGCAGCAACATCCAGAACCTGCAAATGCTGATCTTTAGCCTGGTCTGTGCTACCTGTGAACGAGGCGACCTTTGGCGAGTGACTCAGTGTCTTTGTGCCAGTCTTGCTCCTCAGACCTTGGGTTTGCTTCCTGCGATTAAAACTCCGGGCTCCGAGCCCACAGCACTGGGCCTGCTGCACTCCTGACCTCYGTGGGCACTCACAGCTGCTTCTGGAACACCAATAAATGCCTGAATTCAATATTTCGCTTTCGGCCCACGACGCTCCCTGACCAACGAGGAGGCCGAGGTACATCTGAATATTAGAGCCTGGTATTMTTCCTGGGAAAATTCCTAGGTGTGAGTAAATACACGTTAATTATGAACCTAAAACCTTYCCCATTTGATTTATATTTTTCTGGTTTAAATGTTAAAATTCAGGCCTTCTAGAAGAGCCTGGGTGTCAGGTGTGGGAGCAGGGAGTCGCTCCTTTGTCTCGGGTAAGAGAAACTCTCCTGATTTTACACCATCCAAGGCTTTGTTCCAGAGASCCTCACGTAGATTTCTGCCAGTGATAAACCGGTAAAAATGACCTGAAAACAGGTTTTTTTATTTGTAATATGTATTTAAATGCTGTGTTTGTACCTGCCAGGGTTTGCTCCTCTGGGCACCACCGTGCCGAAGCAACACTCCAGCRGCAGCAGCAGCAGCAGCCTCACTACAAAGGGCTGGTACCAAAGCCTCCCATTTTCCTAACAAAAGCAGCACATGAACCCCCTCCACAAATGGTGGGGAGCATTTCCCTAAAATCAATCAGGCCCTATTATTCACTTTAAGCCCAATCTCATTGTCTACTTCTTCCTCCGGAGGCCGATTTCTGCCAGGTAGAAAATTAAGTTTCCTTTACTTTTCTTCCCTACACAATTTTTCAGTGTTTCGGCACCGTTGTTCGGTGTGGGAAACCGACTTCCTGTCTCAATAAACAAGTGCACACAAGGCTTTTCTGGACACATAATGGGCTCTTTTTTTTTTTTTTTCCCCCTCTTTCTCTTTTTTTTTTTTTTTATTTTATACAAAAATCATTCCACACTTAACACATCAATGAAGCCACTTAAGCTCTACTGCATCTGAATTAAAGGGGGAATTGTGTGATCAAAGAGTGTGAAGGAACCACACATGGAGTTCTTCAGACACTTTACTTTTGTTACATTTGATACATAACAAACCCAATAAATATGCTTATCCCAGTAGCCCATTTCATTATCTCATATCCTTATGTTTAAGAGCATTTCCTTTAAGAGCTGTTCTTTCTCCTTTGTTTTTCAGCATCACAGCTTTGAGGCAGTTTATTCTAAATGAAGATGCTAAAAAGACAGAAATAAAAAGCATTTATTTTTTTGCTAGGTGTGCTCTAACAAGMACAAAAGTCCCTCTACACTGAGTTTTTCCCCTTCAACTAAAGCAGAATTTATTTATTCCATGTGAGGATACAAGTGCAATAACCTCAGTTACAGGTTATTAGGAACAAGACTTGCACAAGAAAGGTTTCCTAAAACTCTTCACAATAATTCTCCATATATTCAYCCCTTTCCCTCCACTATAGATCAAATCACTTTGAAAAATATAGATTTTGTGTACACTCCCTGATGCTTTCAGTCCTGTAAGTAATTGCTTATTTGCAGCTAAATTATTATGAATAATGAAAATTAGAGCCTGCTCACTTTTTCTTGTTGTTTCCCATGGAAGTAACCAATTTTTCCAGCCAACAAAGAAACTGGAAGATCTGATTTTTTGGGGAATTGCTGATCATTTGTAGCCAGCTGTGACGTGTGGCTGGTCAAAGGGCTGTCAGAGCAGCTCTGGCTGAGCCAAACTGGGACCTTCTTCAGCGAGCAGGAGGTTTGGGAAGTGATTTTTACCCAGAGATGGACAAATCCACTGGTCCTGTGAGAAACCTTCATTTACAGGAAGAATTTCRATAGGATTTCTGCTGGAAACTGTGTGCCCAGAGCTGTATCTAATACAGTCTACCACAACCAACCACTGCAAAGCATCCACCAAACCTCCAGGATAACTTATTTGGAAGTAAATGACAGGTGCTTTTAGCAGAGTTGCTCATTAAAAAGGCATTTTAAAACGTCATTTTTAAAATTGCCTTTGTAGCTTTTTGTTTTTTCCCCGTCTTCCCCTCCACTTTCCCCAAGGGGTCCTGCCAGAAATGCTCCAGACAGGAGGTTTTATATCCCCTGAAACGGTGAGATCAGACCCCCTTTGCTGCCACACGAGATCGGTTCCTTTCTTTTTCTGAAAACTGGAGAAGAAATTACCCTGCCCTAAAATCAGAGATGGAATTGAACAYGTCTAAAATGCTTCTCACGTGCAGCAAAGGCAGTGGGGGAAAAAGCACCTGAACCACCAGAAAAAAAGAATGAAAATAAAAAATTTWAAAATGTATTTTCTGCTCTGTTTAATTCCTATCAGTAAATATCTTTACAAATATGCTTTTGTGACCAGCACGGCCTGGTTGTGGCTGCCTTTGTTTCATCGCTTCCCAAATCAAAACAACCAAACAAAACAACCCCCTGCCAGCAGGAGCAGGGGCTCAACTCCTAAGTAGGGCACATCCCATTCCCATTCCAGCCCAGCTTCCATCGACATCTCCCGGTCCTCGTCGGGACCCAGCCGAGCCCAGCTGAGGTCAAAATTGCAATATTTGACCTCAAAACACGATCTATAGATGCCTTTTACAGCCCAGAGACCCCCAAGTCTCTGGCAACAGCGTTCTCATCACCAGTTGAACAATGTTTTTCCATGAAACCCAGCTCCCAGAATCGTGGAAAACTGTGACAACACCCAGAAGAGGGGTGGGCAAAGGAAGATGCTTTAACACTCGCGGTTGAGGAGGAAAATCTTGTAAATACAACCCAAAAAGCACCAACAATTTCAAAAGGTAGAAGGCAATGAGAAGTTTTGGGTGTTACTTCCCTAATCCCATCCRTTTAAGCCTCGTGATGGACACCTGACACTGGAGCCTGGAATTGCTTCAGTTCACAATTCCAYGCCAATATTTCATCTCACCTCCACAAAGAAAGTGCTTGATGAGGAAGAAAAAGAGGATCAAACCCAGCAGCCTGGCTGATACTAAAAATTAATGCTAAAATACCAACCAAAACTGCCACGCTCATCCTTTGATTGGGGTGCACAGGGAAACCTTTATTTATAGTAGTGGGATCCACATATACATGAAATTTTCTACATTCTTCCTCCTTCTGTTGCTTTTTTTCCGTGCAAATCCATATTGGTCATTAAATCAAAAATTTAAGAAGTATTTAGCAGCAGCTGGGTGGTAAAAACCTGCTCTAACTCCCTTAAGCTGCATCCCATTTATTGGTGGTGGGAAATATCTATCTCACGCACTTCCATGTCTAAAATGATCTCCTTGAAACAAATAGGAAGAACAGAAGAACATTAAAAGTATATTTATAATGTCCTTTTCCCCCACAATTGAAATCCTCATCCAATTTTGGGTTTCTGTCTCATTTTCTAAACAGGAGCTTTTAAAGGTGACTGTGCTGGGTGTGGTTCTAATCACTTTTTGCTCCCGAGAAGAAATGTTTTGGGCGAAACCAATAGAGAAATAATCAAATAGCAGCATTTAAAGCAGCCTGATTGCAGGAATTGGAGGGAAAAGGTGGAAAGGCTACAAAATCTGGCTGAAATCTTTGCCAAAACGCTTAACTGATAATGAAACAAAGCAGCATTTGGGGTTTTTTTACAGATTAAATTGAGAAAAGAGACCTCAAAGACCCACTGCAGATATTTGGTCTGGCAACACACTGTACCTAATGACTAAACCAAATCCCCAATCAGAAATTTTTTAATCTTGATGGAAATTGTGAAGCAAATTTCAGAAAGGAAGAAATGGATATTTGAAYGGGGCCATTTGGTTTGTCCTTCTGTAAGAAATAAAGTTTCCCTCGTTGTATTAATTCAATCAAATTTAAAAACCACCCTGGGAGTGCTCTGAAAAAAATTAGAAAACCTGTTTTAATATATAAACTAAGGTATTTCCATGGATTTAGCAGAACAAAAAAATCTACCATGTGGACAAAAATGGTCCTCCCTTGGTTTTGATGTGAGACAGGAGAAGATTTATTTCAGCTTTCAAGGCTGTTTCTGACAGTACAAACGTAGCTTGGTCATTTCACATTTGCCACTGACAGTTCACAGTGGATCATTCAACTCCCCGAGTCCAAAATCCTCAATTAGGAGCTGTAGCCACCTCTTCTTACTCAGGAAAACTATAATGAGGAATTAGGGAAGTAGCTTTCACCGGCACTTCCTAACTTTAGATATTTTTAGGCAGGACCCCTTGCCAGTGGAGGAGATGTTGGTCCTACAAGCAGAATACAAAYAAACTGGTTTTCATGGCAATTCTTGGCAGAAAGGGAATTCCAGCAGCCTCTTTTCCTCCAATATAGGAGATTCCAGGAAAACCCTCCCCACCAACCTCAGCCACCACAGCAGTGCATAAAAAGGACTAAGGGAAGAGAGAATTAAGAGAAGTCAGATCCAGAGTTAATTTATTGGTTCGGAGTGAGTAGAAACCTTAGGGACACACACAATGTCCTCTTCCCCGATGGAAAACTATATTCCACATTGGATATAAATTCCTCATAGCTCTGTGGCACAGCCATCCCATGGCAGTGGCTGAAAATCCCACCTAAAATCTGGGGATCACAATTAAAATGGTAGAGTTGCACATCAGAGAGGAATATTAAAAATAGATAAAAATTCATTTTTTTTCCCCTTGACGGGAATAATCCCAATGAGATCCTGGATTGCTAGAATGGTCTCACTGGGCTGTTTTCACATTGTTCAATAGAAACAGCCACTGTCACCATCCTGTCCTTCACATATTCCCCTCAACTCTCCAACTACATCTTTCAAGTGCTTTCACTACATTTTAACTAATTTAACGGAGAATAGTTAAGAAGGTGTTAAGTTTCAGTGCCTCCAGAGAAAGGTCTTGGCTGTTACCACTGAAATAAGACTGAGAAAAGGTGGATCTGGACCCTTGCTCAGATCCAGACCTTAACCTTCAGTGGAGCCCCTGAAAGCAGTGATTTTATATGCAAAAAGGGTGCAGAAATGTATATTTTATATAAYGTGGAGCAAGGAGACAAGGAGTACCCTCCTCTTGCCGTCCCACAACTGCATCTCCCTTCCAGGACAGCCTCGGTCACTGCAAGGAAGGATTTGTAGCCCAGGGTATAACTCAGCCCGAGCTGAAGTGGGAATGTGAGCCTTGGCATTTTAATTTCAGACATATTCGAAGGTAGGAGAGTCACTCTGTTCTGACTGAACCTTAGATAAGCACACGCTGTGCCACGGTTTGGGTTTCCTCACAGCATTCCTCAAATTTTCACTGCAGTAGGAGGAAAGAGAGAGGGGGAAAAAAAAAAAAAGAAACAAAGAAAGGGGAAGAGAGAGAGAAAGAGAAAGTTTGGTTTACAGGAGGTGTTTTATTGTGTGGATGCCCAAAGGCTGGATTCAATAAAACCCCCATCTGGCTCTCGCACAGACAAAGCTCCTCCAAGACCTCTCAGCCTTCCTCACCTTCCAGAGTCCATTTTGGGAGATTGGGAGCCTTTTCCTGGGCTTCCTTCCCACCCCAGCAGGACAGAGCTTTGTCCTGAGTCAGGCCCGGAGGAAGCACCTCTGACTAAGACTTTGCAGAGTGAGGGTGACTTCAAACCCCGAGGATGTRCCAAGTGTGGTTTAAAACCTTGGCATTGGAGGATCAGCTATTCCCCATGAGCCAGAGGACAAATAAATCTGAAGGAGTTGCTGAAACATTTCATGTAGAGTTTCCTGAGTGAGGTTCCCCTGCTTTTCTGCTCTTCTGAGGGTCTCTCGTGCCCTGACCATCCCCAAATTCGTTTCCATCCACCCAACTGAAGCTTCAGTCGATGCCTTTTTTGGTGGCTGAACCAGAATGCAGGGTTAAAAACGCTCAGAAATACATAAAGCTCAGTCCCACTGCCCTTATTTCCTGATCTATCCCCTACTGAGGTACCAGGAATATAAGTAAAAAATAAGAGGCTGGAAAGGCAGTGAGATAAATGATACACACATCGATAGACAGAAGCAATTAATTARATATAGCTGATAGATGTTCAGTCCTTTCTCGACTAAAACAAATATCAACTCCCAGGGACCTGGCTTTTCCCTTGTATTGCGAGATTTGATCAATTAATCTTGGTTAAAATACCTTTTTTAAGAAAATCAATCAGCCCTTTAATTTTTTGAGCGAGTTAATTCCTTCCTTGCTAATTCCCACGTAGCCTTTTCTCCTCCTGGAAGTTCATCTCATAGCTGGCGTTTTGGCTCCCATTTTGTTTCCCAGCAAAGACACGCAGACAGACACTGCCAGAAAAACCTATTCCTCTCTTACCAGATAACACTCATGTCTTGTTACAGAATTTTCAGGCTGTAAATCAACTTGAAAAGCTAATTTCTGGATATTCGCCTGCACTGTTCAGGGCTGTATAAACATTCCAAATCCCAATTTTTCATCGAGACACGCGCGAGAGCGTTTAAAAGGGGGTTCTAAAAGAGCCGTTTTGCAGCCGAGAGAAGATCTAGATCCGGCGTTTTATTTTTCTCCAACGAGATTATCATGTAATATTAATACCCAGAAAAAAAAAAAAATCATTTACAGTGCCTCTATGTATTTACGAGGTCCTAAGGGATAGCAGGGCTCCTTTAGCCGAGAGGAAGGCTGGGAGAAACTGCAGGAATGAGAGCGACCTTTTTGGAACATCAAATGCAAYGGCAGAACCCGCGCGTCCGCCGCGAGTCCTTGCCCCGGTGCTGTGGTGTTGGTTTTCACTGGATCTGCTGGTTTAATTGTTTCTGCCTGTTCAGTTCTTTGTCCGCCCGAGCCCCCTCGCCTAAGGGAGATTTCCAAATCAAAAGGTAGGACGGAGGTTGGGCAGGAAATGAACGCTGGTGGYGCGGCGTTATTAAAGGGAGAAGTTCAGGAGTGGCTCTAGGAATGGGTGGATTAATACAAATTTAAGGGCCGTCTCCCTCTCTCCCTGCTCTTTTCGTTGTTGTTGTTGGGTTTTTGGAGGGTTTTTTTGTTGTTTTTGTTGTCACTGCTCCAAATCAACCCCGAACCCGCGTGGAGAAGTGCCCTGGGTTTGGGGCTCTGGAAGGCTCCGGATGCATTTCCCGGCCCCAAAGCCCCCGCCGATGGAAAGACTTGCCTCTGTTTTGGTGCCATCCCAACCCTCCCTGCTCCCCGTGGATCCCTTCCCCGTGTGGGAGGCTGTGGAGACGGGAAGAGGGAGAGGGAGCAACACTCGGGTTTCTATTTTCGGTGAGGGAGTGCAAAGTAAGCTCCCAAAGTTCCCAGCTCTGCTACAACGCCCATGACACACTCCAGGAAAATAAACAGAGCTGGCATCAGGATCTATGTGAGGAATTTTTTTCCCCCTCTTTTTTAAGTGCACTCTCTCGCCTCCGCTATCTCTGTTTCCCTTTTTTCCCCTCTGATCTCCTTTGGACAAAAGATTCAACACTCAGAGATCCGAACCCCGAGCAAGGAGGATTTGTACTTAAAATACCACATGGCCAATAAAACCTATTTTACAGCAGATCTCACCTTTAACAAGCAAATTGACCACTGTAAGGAAAAATACTGACCCAAAATCCTGGTATAAAATAGGCCCCAAACACCCCAACCTTCAATTATGGCTATTTGAACAATTATCTGAAAAACGCCCAGATTTTTTACAAAAAATCACAATACTGGGAGTTTCACTGCTCACTAACCGAAAGGTATGAGGCCACAGATTTCAGGAATTAATTTGGGTTAATTCAGATGGCAAAGATGAGGTAGGCAAAATAACAAGCAATTACCTTTTCCTGCCTTTGAAGAACAATGAATTTGGGACTGGTCCAACTTTAGAAAGAGTGATTGCAGATTTTCTGCTCGGAGAAACCTCTCCCTGCTCAACACATACAACATATGTGTACACATGTACTTTTTTATGTCCACACGCTTATCTGTATTCCATAACACCCTGCACTTGAAGGATTAATTAAAGATAAAATTCAATTATTTATTACGTACCCTGCTAATTATTTTTGAAGCTCCATAAAGAGAGCAGGAAAGCTACCCAACACAAGCCATCATTAAGCAGAAAGGCAGCATTTGTGTGGTCACTTGGCGAACTCAACATGCAAAACGTTTATCGTTTAACCATTTCCTTTATATTGTGCGCCAGGCTGGAAGGGTTTTGAAAGCCGGGGCAGAATGGCAAATTCGACTTAAATATATTTTTGAGGAGGAAATATCTATTTCTACGAGTTTCGACAATCACTTTAGTGGATAATAAGCAACGTTAAATAAAACATGTAGCTAAATAGGCATTAAAGGCCTTTTACATACTTGGAAGAAAAGAAAACAGTTTTTTTCTCTTTTTTTTTCCCCCTCTTTCTTTTTTTTTTTTTTTTTTTTATGCTGCAGACTGCAGGCATTTTGGTCTATCTCTGTCAAGTGCAATTCTTTCTTGATGAATGACAAGGTACGATAATAGGCTGCCGTTACCAGGGCAACCAGACAGCAGAGCTGTGTGCCTTGAATTTTGTCATCTGAAAATGAAACCAGAAGCAAAAGAAAAGCTGAGAATCGAGCGACAGATTAACTCGTGGGGGGGGTTGGAGGGGGGGGGCTGGCGGGGGGAGAGAGAGCACAGGAGGAGGAGGAGGAGGAGGAGGAGGAGGAAGGAGAGAGCGAGGAGGGGGAGAGGGGGCTACATTACAAGCAATTAAAATTACTGTAATCCGTGGTCTCTGCGTGGCTGGGTTGCAGTTGCAGCTATCATTTGTCAATAAGATTTTAGCCCTGTTTTCTCTTTGTTCCAGAAATGAGGAAAAAGCTTCAAAAAGTACTTTTCAGGGTGGCCTCTCCAGCACACGCACACCTTTACAATAGGTGGCTCTGGAGTGCTGCTCCCAGCACCCCTCCCGGTTCCTCCCAGTCCCACTCAGCCCTTGAGAGCTGAGGGTGAGGATCCCACACTCATTTCTTTAGTTGCAGCTGGTGTGGCACCTATGGCTAAATATGACCCCCTCAGCCCAAGAATTCCCCAAGGATTTGCCCCAATGTCTTCACCTTGGGCTGGGAAAGTCTCTGTGAAGCCCCCACAGATCAGACCCATCCCCACAGGAACTGGTTCCACCTCACAGGGATGAAGTTGGGGCTGTTCAGCCAAAGGTTGAAAGCAGAACGGCTGAAGAGGGGCCAGTTCACCAACTCCAACCTGGGACCAGCCTTTACGCACCAGGATGGCTGGRTCTGGGCTTGGTTCGGCTTGGACCTTGTGGAGATGAGCTACAACTCTCTTCTTCGTACCCCTGAATTCAAACAAAATAGAATCGAGACACRCACACGAGTCTTGGATTTATAAAAAACCACCCAAACCGCGAAGCCTAAGCTGTGGGTGCACAGTGTGAATGGCTTCACGAACACGAAATATTCACAGCAGAGACAAAAACTCCGCCTGCCCGAGCCCCGGGAAYTAAACCTGTAGCAAATTTCCTCAGCCACGTAACCCGAGCCCTCGCAATATTCGTGTTTCACCACCTTCCATTCCCTCCGGAGATTTTTACGGATGTCTTCTCTCCCCAGCCCCTTGGGTTAGCGGATTAAACTCCGCTCCTGCAGTTTTGTGGAAGAGCTGTTGATAAAATAAAGCCTCCCGTAATTTCTCCGCGGTCCCTCAGGCGAAACTCCCCGTGCTCCTTGCGCGGTGTGGGTGAATCATTAGGCTCCCATACCTCAGAAACTGGCATTTCCGCCAAGTTTGAAGACGAGGGAACCGCCACAGAGGAAAAGCTGCCTGAGTCAGACCCTTTGAAGAGTCCGTGGGACTCTTTCCTTCTCCTTCAGTTTGGGCCGGGCTTTAACAGCACTTGAAACAGGACTTTGGGCTCCTGGCTCACGATTTCGGGTCTCGTGAGGCCGAATTTCTCCCCAAAGAACTCTCTCTCGAAACGCCGATTTAAAATGTAGTTAATTAAAAAAGAATGCAGAGCAATAAATGTTGCCTAACCAAAATTACGCCACCTTTGCACAGGAAAATTATACTCTGAGCACGTCAGTCATAGAGATGACATGTTCTGGAAATAAAAATTCATAACCTGTGCATGTTTTTACATGGGAAAGYGAGTTACCTGATTTTTAAGGTATCTAAAGGAAGTGATCATCCCTCCTGTTTCTCCATAGGCACCCGACATAATGGGCTATAAAAGAATGACTTAATTTTTTGGCATCTTGACTGTCTTTGAGCATTTTCCACGGAAAGAATGAAGCGATTTTTCTCAATATCATCACTTGTGTGATTGACTTTTTTGCCATGACAAGCCCAGGACGTTTCAGTTACCCTGATTTATTTCTGCTTGACTATTCTCCCATGAGTGTGTCTGCACGGCACCGAGGAGAGGAACCCCCGCTAGCTCTGGCATCAGCAGCAGTCTGGTTGCATCAGCAGCTTCGTTCCACATGGGCTAATTAGCTCTGGRTTTTTTTGGGGAGGGAATGTGGCATTTCATAGACTCACACAAAGTTTTGGAGCCGGATCAATGTCGTCTCCGTGCTCCACGGAGCTTTATCTGGCACCCTGCACAGGTAATAGGAAGCCAGCACCGGGTTTTTGGGGTTGAAGGAATAATCTGGCTGCTCCTCCAGTCTCCATCCAAGCAAGTGGTCACCAGGGCAATTAAAAAACTTGTCTWTATTGCGGGTTGCTTTCCAAACCCTCCACTTGAAAATTGGTTTATTCCTTCTCCACATCTTTTCCATTCAGCTTTCGGGAGGTAACGGGAATCTGCACCAGAATTTGTAACCAATTACATTAATARTATGTGGAGGTGTTACTCCTGATGATCTTGTAACCCCCAAATTGATTCTGTACAATGCGAAAAGTGGTACTTAGTTTTTTTTTTAATTTCCTGGTTTTTCTATGCTTCCTGCATTCTCCTGTTTCTGCATTGTGAGAAGGGAAGAGAGTGAGTTCTGCTTTATCTGACTCACTAATTCCTCAAAATCAAGAGATTTGGACAACAGAGTAGACTACAGCCCTTCTCCAGCTACTACACATCCATTCTATTTTCCCCCATCACATAGCAAAGGTGTCTTTTGCCACATGGGAGTTTCCATGGTGGAACCACGAAAACCATTTGGGAAATGTTCCTTTAGACCTTGGGCAGTCCTTCTACCTGCTTTGGTCAAAAAAGCAACCCTGTTAAAAGAAATTATCTCSATATTACTCATTTTGCCAAATTCTAAGCTGGTTTTCCCAAGCCCACGGGTGGGTGAGGCCGTGTAGAGCACAGCCACCACAACCGGGAATTATTTTGAATTTGGGAATTGAATTAAGGCCTCAGAGCTGTCTCAACCCACCAGACCATCCTGCTTTTTTAATCCTCCTTCCGTGCACCTCTGYGTTAGCTCAAACTGAAGCTGAATTATGGCTCCTTCTTTATCCCTGATAAGCCGAGGGAGCCGTGGCAGAGCAAGCTGGAGTTTACTCAGCCCCGTGCATCCATCAGCAGCGTGTCAGGCAGCTTCCAGTCCTGGAATCCTTATTAACAGTGGTGATGGAAGAGGCCCCTGGAAAAGAGCGGGGTTTTCGAACCCCTCCACGGAGAGGTGACAGCTCAACAAATCACCTTTTGGATTTGTGGGCTCAGCAGATTGTTCCTGGAAGCTGTTGAGAGAAAATAAATATGGAAAACCACAATGTCATTTCTGAGAGTCGCTTTTCAGAGCCTGACCACATTTTAAGTATCTGCTAAGTGATGTCCTTTCTCCTACCCCACTCCTGGCCAAAACCAATGTTGTATCAATCTCCTGACAAAGACAAGTTTGACTCTGGGATTCCAGACACCAAAACAAATACCACCTACAGCCCTCGTGAGTCACACAACTCATGTGATTTAAAACAAAAAAAAAAAAAAAGGGAAAAAAAAAAAGAAAAACTCAGCTAATTCTTAATATGAGAGACTCACAAAAAGGAAATAACTCAGCAAGGCTTTCCTCTTTGTGAATGACTCGGTGTTTGAGGGAGAGAGGATGATTTACAAACGTGAAACAACACAAAGAACACAACTTTTTATAATAAATTAATTTTGTAGCTGGGTCCAAATCCACCCTGCATGGTTTGACCTCACGGGCAGCCTCTGGGAGAACTCTCACTGGGAAGGTGCAAAACTTCCTTGAATTTCCATGGAGTTTGATGGTTGTGCACTCCATCAATGTGTAGCTGGATGTGAACCAGCTCCAGCCCTAGCTTATTGATCCTGACATGTCAGCACTGCTTCCAGACCTCAGCCAGCTCCCTCTGGGAAGCTCTGGATGCAGGCAAGAGAAGCTTTGGTGTCTTTGCACCTGCCTGTGTGGGTCTGTCCTCTGATGCTTCCTCTTTGTGGAGATCCCTTGGCTCAGCATTTTCTCCAAGTGTCCTTCCTGAGATCTACTTCAGGCATGAATGCAACATCTCTTAAAGACTGGGGAAAATGGCTCTTTTGAAGAGAAAGATAATGCTAAGCTCATATCCATGGCATCTGCATTCTCTGGTTAYGGGTACATTAAAATGTATTTAAATACTGGTATTAAATGAGAGCTTCTCACTCCGAGCCTGGTTGTCCAATAAATTATTTCAGAAATGGCTTTAGACTTTTGCAATAATAGGTTTTTGGCAAGCAACAGGACTCTTAAAAGAACCACTTTATCATTATGAGGAGATCATAAATGAGAGTTAACTCCTAGATATGGTCGTTTGCAAAACCATCAGAGGYAATAACAAAATATGAGCCACTTCTAAATGGACTGCTGAGGAGGAAGCTGAGGGCAAAAATAACCTGTCACCAACCCACAGCAGGCCAACAAATGCAGGCAAAATGTATTACACCCTGCAGCCCAGCAGATCCCCTCTCTGTCACACTGAGCTGGCACAATAGGGTTTTTTCCTTTGGGGAGAATCACGGAGCTGTCTGGTGGGCCCCATCTCCAGCAGGCATGGGGAACAATGTGCTCCCAGCTCTGCTTCTCCCTTTGATGCACTCGAAGGCAATTTTCAAGTTTCACTTTCAGCCTTCTGTTCTCTCGAATAAAAGAATGAACAGTTCTCTCCGATTTTTTTTTTTCTCCCCTTCCAAAAAAAAAGTCATTGCTCATAAACCTCTAAGCTTTTCCTACAGAGGGATTCTTCACGGGAGCACGGAGATATTGTCCCACACCCGAGGCTGTGCWTGGCAGAAGAGCAAGTTTATTACTCATGCACCACATCCCAAATGATGGCACTGCTGACTCATGCTGACATAGCTGCTGCCACACAGGAATGGTGAATAAAATAATAATTCATCTTCACACGTGAGAAGGTGGCCCTCAAATCTCTTGTCTCTGCAACCAGTGGCGGGAGCTGAGACTGGGGAGGCTTTGGATATCAGGGAAAGGTTCTTCCCCCAGAAGGTGTTGGGGCACTGGAACAGCTTCCCCAGGGAACGGGCACAACCCCAAGGCTGCCAGAGCTCCAGGAGTTTGGACAGGGTGGGATTGTTGGGGTGTCTGTGCAGGGAAAAGAGTTGGACCGATGATCTTTGTGGGTCTCTCCCAACTCAGGACGTTCTATAATCCTATGATTCAAGAATAAAGCAGTGTCCAGCAAAATGATGAGCCAAAATGAGCCAGTTATCCATGGAAACACTCTGAAAAACACCCCTCGGACGCTCTGGAGATGGGAACTCCTGATGGAGAACTGAGGGCCTCAAGCTGTAGCGACAAAAGAGACCAAATATTTGGAGTATGACAAGAGGCAGCTCAGCCAATTTAACTGATCTGTTTTCATCACAGTTGGAGAGGCTCCTGCCTCTCCACTGGGGAGTGGGTGGGGGGCTCAGAGAGCTGTCACACTTTGATAAGTAGGGCACTCCGTTGTGAAAGATTAAGGCCAGAGATGCGGATGCAGCTGAGTGTAAATGAGACTCCCAAGAGTGAAGATCAAAGTTGGGAGGAAAACCATAGTAAAGCATGAAAAACCAAACTTCCTACCAGGAATTTCAGCTTGAAAGGGCCATGGTGGCTTTCAGCTTCAAGGCCAGGGGCTGAAAGCCTCGCTGAAAGCACTTGGAGGGTCTCTGTGCCAGGCTTGGATGGTCCTCACTGAAAACAGACGGGACAAGAGGGGTTCCTGCACGTCCAACAAAAAGGATCAACTTTGCAGGCTGGGGAATCGTGCTAACAAACCAAGACAAGATACAGCTTTGATATTTCTTGGCATTTTTCTCCTATAAATATGAAGACCACAAGACTTTAAAAAAAGCCCAGAGGGTTCTTGTCTGTGTGTAGTCATGTAAACCGCTGCTCATCAGAGAGGCTTTCTGGCCAAAGAATTAAAGCTGTTTCCTTCCTGGCCCCATTTGTTGAAGATTTTGTCTCTGCTGCTTCACAACTGGCTGGGACTTCACGGGGTGGGAGAGGTATTGGAAATCTATTCCACAGCAAGGTGATAGCCATGGACTCTAATCTGGTGCAGGAAAAAGAAGGTGCACTGGTCTAAATCCTGTATTCTCTTTATTGCAGGAACTCTGCACATGCCCTGCCCCACTGTCAGACCCTGCAGCTGCCTCGTGAAACCCTGGCAGCTTTTCCCCTGCTCTCAATACAGCCATGTTGTCACCTTGGCCAATTCCCTCACTTGGTCAATGACTTCATGTGAAATTTGGGGTAAATAATTCAATTTCCCCGTGCTTGTAAACGGGGGTGTGTGTTAATAATAATCATACTTACCCTACAAACTGCAACCCAGCCGTTAGATCCATCTTATCTGAGCATCTGATAATCTATTGCTCCTTCCCACGTTGTAACCATTAAGTTTGTGGAAATATGGCACGTCAGGGGCAGGAGCGAGGTCTGTGCTCGTGTTCGGGTCGGAGGAGCAATAAAAGGAACACGGAGGAGCTGCTTTGGCAATAGTTCTTCTCACTTTTCAGATCTCAGCCTCCTTTAATTAACTTTTCTGAAGTACGTGAGGAAAGAAGGGTGGAACACTGAGCTCTTCTCGTGTGCTCTGCCTGCAGCAGAGCTTCTCTCCAAGGCTATTTTCAGCAGCTGCCGCTCGCTGCAGCTTCCAGTGGAGGGGGGACAGGGGAGGCATCTCCCACTGAAAATGCCAGCACTGTTGCATGCACTCCCATTTCTTAATTTGGGTTTAAAAAGGACAGGTTTTGGGCGCAGCGGAGCACCTTGGGCAGCCCAAGGGGAGGCAGGGCTGCTCCCTGCAGCGGTGCTGGGGGGGGAGGAGGGTCCTGCCCTCCTTTGTAGCTGCACTGCAGTGACCTCCTCCATGCCCACGGACACTCCAAGAGCCTGACCRGTGACCCTGCACTGGCACAGTGAGCTGCTCACCAGGGCTGATGCTGGCCAGGACCTTCTCTGTTACAGAGTTTGTAACGGGAGAGAGAGCCCTTGCTGGTTTGTTTTCCCCTCTTCCCCACGTTTTTCTCCTTTAGTTTCCCATTTCRTTCTCACCATCTTTCTTATCAATTCACCACCTCACTTGATCTCCTGTTATATCACTTTTACACCGGGGAAAGTGAGTCAGGYGTGATATTCCCCATCCCCACACCCCAGCTCTGCCCATCACAAGCGGGTACCAACCCCAGGGGGTTCGCTTTGGTCGTTGTAACTCTGCAGCCACGAATGTGGCAGAATTTGGAGCAGCAACGGAAAGCAGGAGGTGTATCTGCGTCTGAGGGAGCTGACCTTTAGCCAAAACACATGTCTTGCAATTCCTGGGGTGGAGCTGAGCCAGGGCTCCGGGTTCTTATCCAGGGAACTGGGTCAGTCTCATTTCTGTGCTGGGCCATTTCCACCCCACCTTTACCTGTGAGCAGAGCCACAGCCTCACCCCACCTTCCCCTCTGGCAGCAGAGCCAAGCTCTGGGATGAATTCCCATCCACAGGCACCGGCACGGGCGACCTGGTTTTGTTTCCACCGGTTTTACCCAGTGCTCTCCCTGCTCCCATCCCTGCGGAACAATTCCTCGCTGGGAGCACGGCAARAAGTCACCAGCAGCTTCCAGGAGAGCAGGAATGATTTACATCAGCTGGGGATTGAACCAGATTATGTTTAGCTTTAGCCCCCTGTTTCAGAAACAATAATGTTATGAATAATCCTTTTATGTTCATACATCTTGTATAAATATCTGAAACATGGACAAAACCAAGGAGAGGAGGGAATTCATTAAGGTGGTCCAGGGGAGTATTGCTCTGGGAAACGAGGGGCTGCTTAGGGGAGTTAAAATTGTTTTATCCCATTGCTTTTTCTCAAGGAAGAAACCAGGGGAAACTAAACATMATGAAATTTTTTGTGAACAATGGTAGGTGTTAGTTTGTGGGAGCATATTCCTGAGGAACTCYTGGGAGCAGGAGTGTGTTAGTTCAGCTGTCCTAAAATATGCATGAGTTGCTCTTCTGTGTTTTACTGCAAAATTCCCGATCAAGCAGGTCCAAAGTCTGGAATCAATAGCAATTTTTCAGTGGAGTTCAATGGACTTACAGGCAGGCCCTGTGTGCTCATTATTTAAAGGAAATGAAGGGAAGAAATAGTGAGTAAAATGTGACACAGGCAGCGATTTCTAGAAAAATCCCCCTAATTTTAAAGAGACCTCAAAGCCAACTTTTTAAGACAAAACAGGGCACGCATTGAATTTTCAGCTCCGTGACATCATGGCACACTGATTTCATCTGGTCCCCGCATGTTATTGGTGGGAATGTGACTCGAGGCAGCTCCATCCAGCTTGTGGCACACTGTGATTTATTACAATTTAAATGATAAAGCACCCAAGAATGTTCAGGCAATTGGATTACCCCGTTGACTGAGTGCTCAGACAGCTATTTTTAGAAAAAAGATGTCGGTTTTTGCAATATTGGATGGCCTGATCCATATTTTACTGAGGGAGGGGCAGGGGAATTTCCCTTATCACGCAGTTCTGATGTTWCCTCTGTGTTCTGTTCTGTGTAAATGCATTTTGTAGATCT
Source organism: Amblyornis subalaris (assembly GCA_018881555.1). Classification (NCBI taxonomy): domain Eukaryota; kingdom Metazoa; phylum Chordata; class Aves; order Passeriformes; family Ptilonorhynchidae; genus Amblyornis; species Amblyornis subalaris. Next base: position 3,987,370 of record JACAXG010000038.1, on the reverse strand, counting down.
GAATGTCACAGGATTTTATTCATGAAAGGTGGGACCAAGTTCTCCACAYGCTTTGCTGAGTCTTCTGAGACTGGCAGGATAAATCAAGCCCGAATTTTGCCTTCAGGACATGGGTTATGGTGTTCCTACATAATTTAGGGACGGGTCAGTGAGGATGATTTATGAGGAACAGGACTTGAGCTTGCCCAGAACACATGGAAGTCCATGGGTGCCAAGTTCTTGATTCACACCATCCCATCCTCATAAATTATCAGGTAGATCCCTGAAGCTGGAAGCTGTTTGGACCCACAGCTCCAGACAGACAGACAGGAAGTGGAAAAAACGATGCTCCTGTCTTTTGTTTCAACAAATATTTTAGGGCAGGCTCCAGGCCAAAGCAAAAATAACCCCGAAACTGGAATAATTCATGAATAATGTGGCACAGCAATAAAATCTTCGCATTAGGGCAGTGGATTCTTTAATTCAGCCAAGAGGAGAAAGTGCTAAAATCAACACAAAGGGATCCCATTAGACCAGTAGGAGATGAAAGGCTCCTTGCAATCCCTTTGGTTTACTCAGCTGGGTCACTCGAGGAGCACTGAGTGCTCAGGTGTGGCCTAATTCTCCTTTTCTTGTGTTCCTAGGAACGGGACAGAGGTTGTGGGTGTGTGCAGGTAGGAAGGGAATGTGATTTGTGTGTTTTGAAGGGCAGTATCAGCCATTATGGCCATCCTATATCAAATTGGTTCATCTCTTTGGTGCACAAATCAGAGAAAGGCCCGTGATGGCTCCAAAAATTTGCTCCTGTCTTGACAACAAACTCTTCATTTTACATGAAAGCATCAGCAGCTTCTGGGAAACAGATCAAATCTGCTTCCAAACTTCCTCTTGGTACGGATAAAAAATGTCTGGGAGGACTGGCTCGACTAATCCCAGCAGGAACGAGACCTCCTGCTGAYGGGCTCTCGGTTCAGTGTTTTAACATCTGATCTTACTGTCCCTGGGTCAGAATGATGCCTGGTGCAATTTTGACAATGACATCAGGGTCAGCTTAAGAATGAATTTCTTTCAGGGCACGTGTGGGTTTTGCATCCACCAAAGTCCAGCTCTTAGGAAGGAGGCAAGGCCCTGAAGGCAGCAGATACAGAGAAAAAGCCAAAACGCAGAAATAAACTGATTAAAAAATAGRAAAGAGCAGGTTCAGGTGCTCGTGTTTAAGTTTTAAATAGTGATAAAAATGTTTGGGTTTATAGAAGAAACATGGGGGCCTCAACGATGCTGAAGATTTCAGGGATTAATTGTTTAGATGTTGCTAACTGCCAGGGGGAGGATCACCAGAGAGCCTGTTACCTTTGCCTTCTGGTTTAGCAGCAAGCAGGGAAAAGCTGAAAGGAAAGGATAGGAAAGGACATTCTGGCCCATGTGATGTAAAAATAGGGGCAGGCTGCTACCAACATCCGAAATTCCCTTATGGAATACCCATCCTGGTTAATCCCCCAACTGCAGCCTCCAAGCCCCTCTGGGCTGGGCTTTCCTGAGCCTCATGGTAAGATCTAAGTAAAATAAAAGTACATTAAGGTAATTCTGCAGGCATTGACTGTACTGTGATGGAGATGGAGATGTGAAGTGCAGGGATCCCTGTGTCCAGCTGAGTCAGTGGCAAACCCTGTGCTCTATTCCAGGTTATTCCCTGATCCTGATACTTCCAGAGTCACCTCACTGCTGTTGTATTTATCTACAATGAGGCCTGGCTGTCAGTCCACCCTGTGAGGCAGAATTTAATGATAGGAGAGAATATGTGCAGAGTCAGTGAGGTTTTATCTATTTAATAAAAATAAAATTAGAGAGCAGGACTTTCGCAGACAGCAACTTTTTAATCTCGAGGTCAAAACAAAGTGAGCACCTCAAGAAGTTAGAAGTCTTGATGAAGCCAAGATTTGCCTGTGCAACTTTTTTGTCTTCTTCAGACTAGTGTGAGTTAACAGAGGGAAATCTTCACTGAAAGCTGCTCGAGTGCCAAATGCAGCACACTCAGCTCCAAACACCTGAAACTGCTTTAAGGGCAGAGGGAGTCAACAACTTCCWGTGCACTCAGAGCTCCTGAAGGCACAGTTTATCCCCCCACTGCTACATTACCTATATTTGAGGTGTCTTCATAGGCACAGATGGAAAAGGCTGTAAAGGAAACATTTTCGAAGTGAGGGTGCATTAGAGGAGTGATTGCAGCRCTGTGATTCACAGCTCCAGTGATGGCCTGGGTCTCAGCGAGCTGAAATCCAATTATCAGCCCTGMCATCTCAGGCAAAATGCTTAAGCCAAACTTTCTAATCGGTGCTTCTAKGTTTAGGTTGGTGTTTCAGAGGTGCTCAGCACCTCCCCACCCCACAAAAAGSACATATCCCCGGCCCTCTGCAAAGCAAAGCCTCAGGAGGGACAGCCAGTCTCCCCTCCCCTGGCCAGGAGGAAAAAATAAATTCAAAAATCCCAAAAGGAACCCACCAAATCAGGTTATATTTGATACTACTGTGCTTGATATGTGTTTTCAATAGCTGGGCTGAAAATCAATAATCTTACTCCATGTAATCAGGAAAACCAAAGTGTGGAAAGGAGGACACAGAGGTTAAAAATCTCGAAGATCAGGGGCATGGTTCTCTGCCTGTGGCTTCCCCTGGTGTGAATAAGGAGSAGGAACATTTCCATACCCACCTCACACGGGGACTTGTGAGAGTTAACCCAGGCCTCTGCAGAAAGCGGCTCGAGATCCACAGATGGGAGCTGCTGTAGAAGTGCTGCATTACTAAATAATGAGGTACCCTCAGATGTGAACAAAACACACTCAGATATTGCTCCATATGTTTTATAACACTGAGCCCTGTGTTGTTTTCCAACAGGCTCGTGCATTCCAACCTGGAGAGGATCAAATGCTTCCCAGAATATTTTGTCTCCTTTATTTCTGAGATGAGGAGATAGTTCCAACAGCATTGTTGTCTCTTTTTTTGGGGGGGAGTATTGAAACCAAAAATAGGATTTTTTYTTTTTTTTTTTTGAAGTGGGGAGAAAAAGAAAGAAGGGAAGGTTTCGCACAGCTTGTGCCAAAGGAACAAAACTTCTCCCTGGACATCTGTCCCTGAACAACAGAGGAGACCTTGGGTTTCATATCTCACTGAAAAGATAAATGTGGAAACACACCTCCCCCACTGTCCCGCTGCAGCTTCATGTTTGGACTGGGAGAGATCCCTCAGGAGAGATCACTGCTGGAAGCTTTGCTTGTGCCACTGGAGCCTCCTTTTCCCTCTCAGCTCCCTGTGAATTCACACCGACACCTCCATGCGAGCACAGCAGACAGGGGTTGTGCTTTGGGGGGGGGCTGGAATTTGGGGAAAATCCTTCCTAAAATATCCTAAAATAAAGGGTGAGGAAAGAAAACAGGAGCAATTTTGTTTGCCTTTTCAATGCCAGCTTGCAGGCCATGATTGTGAGGAAAAGAAGCATTTGGCTGCTTGAGGAATATGGAGACTTCAGCTCCTTATTGAATACTTTTGGCAATCGAACCCAAATGTTGTGTTTTTACTGGGTTTTGATCACTATTTTTAAGTCTTCTATTCATACATTCCAAAAGGAACTGGATGATGATGTGAAGACAGCAAGAAGGACACCCCTAATTCAAAACCAGGGCTTCCTTCCTGCTCCAATTTTGTTGCAGCATCTTCCAAAATCCACATGACACCCCAAAACTCCACACGGGATGTCAGGCCACGTGCAAAAGAGCAAGGAGGGATGAAGGAGAGCASGAATGATGCCAAAGCTGTGCTGCTATTTCTGAATTATCCATGAAACACGGGAGAGACAAATACAGATTTCATGATGTTTTAGCCTGTTTGTGCCCTCAACAGTGAGATGCAACAGGCAGACATTGGTGGGGTGAAAACACAATTAAATTTAAAGGCCAATTTTGTGTGTGAGGTGCTCCACGAGCCCACCATCCCTCTTCCCAAGCTGGCCATTTTTTTCCCCCCATCCAAACCCCAGGAAGAACCCAGTCCCAACCGCTCCATCCAGGGAATGAGGTGCTCCAAAAGCCCTGCTGAGAAGGGGAGAAAGGGGGGAGCAAATGAGACAAACACACTGGAAGTAACTGATTGACAGAGGTGCCATTTACTGGATTCCTTGGGGATAACCAAGCTCTTTGCAAGTTCAGACATGATACAAGCACACAAGCACAGCAAACCCAAAGTCCACTGGTTCATTTCCACCTTTTGTCCTTTCTGGAGGAGCTGGAATCCAGGTGAGCCCCAGGCTTTATCCAGAAACGAGTTCGTACACCGAGAGGGCCCTTCTCAATCCTCAGCGTTTCTGACGCTTCACAGCATTTCCTGCATWATTCATCCTCAAAGTGGAGTTACCAGCGGGGCAGTGGAGTGAGAAGTGTGTAATGGGCTGTGATCACCAGACACAGCTTCCAGGGGGCACCAGCCGCGGCTCCAGCTTCTTGTGGAGAAAGTTTGGAGACTCCTCCCGGGAGCCGACTGAGCTCTTCCTCCCCTTGGCCGCGCAGGACACCGAAGGGCATCCCTGCCGTCCGCCTTCCAGAGGGATGCAACGGCAGAGAGCAGCAGGTTTGGGTCAGTGCTGGTGTCTGGCAGGAGCAGCCATGGAATAAACTCAGTTTATTCAGCAGCAAGGGATAAACTCAGCCAGAGCTCATCCCCTCCTTGTCCCTCAAATCCTTCCTCAGCGGCTGCTGGAGACACCCCTCGCTTAAAGGATGGCATGGGAGGCACAGCAAAGSCCATGTTCATCCTTTCCATCCCTCCCACCCCCCTAAAGAACAGACATTTCCATCAAACACAGCACCAGCCCACCGCTGAGGCACTGCTGTGGGTGGAGCTCTGCGAGCCGAGCACGGATACAAGAGGCAGCAAATAAATGATTCTGTAAGTGTCAGACATTTCAGTCCAGGAGATTAGGGATTCATTGACTGCAGTGTGGGAAGAGCTGTTAAATAAAAACAATTGCGGCAGGCTCAGCCTTCCGCAGCCACCACGGAAATCAGGGATTCGTCTTTCATCTTGGAAATTATCTTTTTCTTTTTTTTTTTCTTTAATTGGTTGTAATGCCCTCGTGTATCAGTTGCCAGAGCATTGGGTGAATGGGAGAAAACCAGAAGAGAAAAAATGCATGACCTGCTCACAGAAGTACCATGGATTTCATTGTTACATGTGGAGGCACACGGGAGGGTCTCCTGGCATGCCAGAACCTCATTCCCAACCAGGAAATTTCCAGAGAGGAAGAATTTGTGCYTAAAGTACGGAAACCCTGCAAACCAGGAGACATCAGTTCCTGCTTTGCTCATGATGTGCTGGGCTTCCTTGGGCAAAGCACTTTGAGGTGCCTTTTCCCCTCCTATTCCCTCCCTCTACCTTGTACAAATGAGCCTCCACCTCTTTTTGGGCAGGGAAAAGTCTGTCTCCATGTACCAGGGACAATTTCAGGGTGAGCCTGGAAGGTTTTTTCCTTCCATGCATAACAAATATTCATGAACTGTAAGATCTTACCCCCACTTGTCTGGGTAGCTCATGGAGTCAAACACAGGAGGAAAGTTCAGTCTGGGCCCAGAGTAAAACCAAGAACCAGGGCTGAATCCAAGACTGATGCACATCCCCTTCTGTTATTTAAAGCAGCAGATTTTTAGCTGAATGGCAAAGTCAAATTTTCAGGCATTCCTTTGTTTGGCAGAGGAAGAAGTAACCCCAAATGTATCAAATAGGGAGGCAGCGAATGAGAGTTTGCAATTCCTCTCGTGAACTTGGGGATGCATTGAGATCAAAGGAGCATAATGAGATATCCTGAATAATACAACGAGATATTCTGAGCAATATTTGATGCACCTCATTACTGAGGACGTGCCCGACAGAGTTTCCCAGGAGCAGGACCAATGCCCTGCAGGTCCATGCAGCCTGTTCCCCTGGATAGGATCTGTACATTGCCAACCTGGATTGAGCTCATGAACATCATCAGTCACCGATTCCAGCTAAAAAACCCTCATGAATCCAGAGGAAAAATCGTTTGCATGGCATGGGAGTTGTAATCATCCTGCTGAAGACCTAAAACAAGTCCCCAGATGAGAATGGAGTTCTTCCCGTTTTGGCCCATTGGCAAATGAGACAAATCTTTGGCCTGGAAATGAGAGCCCAGGTTAAACCAGAGGTCCCAAACCTCCCCTGGMCTCGGCCACACATTTTTCAATGCCTCCAAAAAAAGCTGGAAACAGGCAATCCAGGTCCCAAATTATCTCTATAAAAAGATTTTGGACTCCAGCATTCATCCATCAGCTCCAAATCCAAATGAGTCAGCCCCATCCCAATCAACCCAGGAGAGGTTCCTGGCTGAGACTTTAATCTTTTAAATGGATCACTTGTAACAGATCTGGCTCTTCTGCAGCTATGATCTTCTTCTCTATTATTGACTAATATTGAAAATTCCAGCCATGCATATTCATTTCCTCTGAATATCTGATGCCCTTCCAYGGAAAATATTAACTTGAGGAGCAGCCCAATTAAATGTGCAACAATTTGCAACCTTTGGTGTTACTGTATCAGGTGGGGGAAGCAGCAGCAACACTGGGAAAAACAGGATCTTCGGGAAAACCCAGCATATTATTAGGGTTGATGAGATCCATTTTCTTGATGGCTTCTGAAAGATCTTTGTGCTAATTAGCTAAKAATACCACTGAATTATTTAATTATCTCTACTTTTGTGCAATAAAATATGTTGTCATATCACACTCTGTCTTGCTGTTGCTCCTCATAGTTAATGATGCCTTTATAGTTCRTGATTTCCTTTGTTCTCCCTCTGCAAGTGGTTTTTGGTGGTGCTGGGGAAGGAGGGGGGGAGCGGAGAGGGGAGGCAGAGGAAAAATATCAGGTTTTAAATAAATTTTTATGTGTGGGAAAATCTTTACACGCGCTCAGCTCCAGTTCTCCGAGCCATGCACAAAGCCTGCTTCGAAGCTACAGTGGACCTATATATTTATTGCTAATCCAACCAGGAATGCTTTCCAGCAGGGGAAAAAAAAAATGGGAGAAACAATCTTTTGGAAAAATAAAAAAAAATTTAAATCGGCAAGGAATGTTTTTTTTTACCAAGGAAGAGGTAAATTATGATAATTACTCCGACTGGTAGGGTCCTTAAGCATTACTAATTAGCATTTATTGCCTGGATTATTGAAACAATGTGTGTGTTCCCAAGAGTGAAGAAGAACTGGGATGCTCTTTCCTTCCGAGCCCTGGGAAAAAGGCAGGGCAGCAGGAATGCGGCACAGTTGGCACGGAGGCTCCTCTCTCCCGAGCACGGCGAGCTCCAGCCTCGTGCGGAGCTGGGATCGTACCTTTGGAAAACCCACGCCTTGAACTCGTCAACCCCGCCTGCCTTCCCCCCCCCTCTCCCCACCTCAGCTCGCGGAGAAGGGAACAAAATGAGGGCGGCACAAAAAGGGGGGGAAAAAAAATCATGGAAATCGTCTGGCAATGGTCAGAGGTGCAGATTAACGTGGAGTTCATGCTCCGGGAATTACAGCGGCTCCTGTTATTCCAGGGGTTGTGCACAAGCGTCCTATGAATAAGCATTTCACTGCTCTAAAGCACTGAAGTGTGGCCAAATACCTCCTTGCAGAGAAATCAAAGGGTTAACAAATTCAACAAAAACCAGGTTATATTACGGTTCTTTTCAGCCGGCGTTTTGACCGAGCTGATACGACTTGGTGAAGAGGCTGCAGTCAGATTTCAGCACAAACTGCGTTTTAATATCGAGCATTTATAATGCCATTTCAGTTTTGCATTAGGAATCGATCAGAAATTAATCAATCATCTAATCAGCACTAGCCACTACACAGCATCTCAACTGCAATTTGCTATYCGGCCCAATAAATCCTTAAGTACCTTGGAAATGATTCAGGGAAGAAAGGCAGTGAAAGTATTCTCCATTTATTTTTTTTTTTTCCCCAGCTGCAGCACTGTGCAACTTTAGGTCCTGTTMAACCCCTTGAAATAAAAGAGCAACAATGGAAAACTGCGGAATGCCTTGGACCTTTTTTTTACCTTTTACTGCCACCAAACCCTGCGCCTTTCAACTTGGGAGAGCAACTTCCAACTCAGCCACAACGAGGTCAAAGTCACCGAGCTCAGTGCCACAGTTGCTGCTCAGACAAAACTCCCAGACACCAGAGTTTTGCAAAATTTGTGCTATTTTTTTTAAAGAACACCCCATATTAAAAAAGATCCCATTTCTCMTTTGTTGATCTCTCCCCTTCTTGATTATTTGCATCACATATTGCACAGAATATTTAAGAATGCGTTATATTAAATATAATGGTAGCATATTTGATATACTTTTAATCGAAACTGGTTCCAGCCTGGTGGGTTTTATTTTAGTGCTGAAGAAGATCTTCARTCCTTATTAAGCTTTACTTATTCTATTTATTGATTAAATTACTGCCTAATATTTATTTTTCTCTTCCATTTTCCCCGTAAGATAAAAAAAAAAAAAAAAAAGTCTTTTCGTCCACAGATTCGTTTTATTCCAATGAAAACATACAATTATGGATACCGATGAAATTGTTATTGGGAGAACTATGTAACACTAAGAGAAGAAAGCCTCGGAGCCATAGGTACAAGGCAAAAATAAAACCCAACCGCAATATCCCTCCTTTTGTCTGCAGAAGGTAAAAAAAAAAAAAAAACAACAAAACGCTGCAGGAATCGTTCAGGATTGATTTCTATCTGCTTAAAAAAGAAATTATTCCGGCTGGATATTTAGAATGTAATTGAGTTTTAATACCGCTGACATTTCTTCAGCTCCCAGGCACGACCGTGGCTGAGAATCCCCCTGAACCTGCCTGCCCTGAGCATGGAATTATGGAGTTGGAAGGCAGGGAAGGGAAAAGGGGGGGGCGCATTCTATTCCAGCCGCTATTCCCTCCTTTTCTCCTTGCAAGAACCTCGCCTTTCCCACTGAAAAATCAGGGTGTGGGGAGAGAGGAGAGGGGAGCGCAGAATTCCCCCCCCCCCCTCTTCCTCCTGATTTTAATTTTCGGGGCCGGGGTCGCCCCGCGCCCCCCTGGCCGCAGCCGCGCTGCCCCTTTAAAGCCGCGGCCCCTCTAATTGATGTGTCTGGGCCAGTCTAGACCGGGAGCGACTGCGGCGGCTCCCGATTACGCCGCGCGGAGGGGCGCGGAGCCTGCGCGGGGTCCGTCCTCCCCCTCTCCGTCCCCCCCCCACCCCCCTCCTCCCCAGCCCTCCCCGCCCATTGTTTTGCCGCAGCCCCGCGCAACCCCCGCCCCGCACCGCGCAAGCGGCGCGGACACAATAGCGACCCCCGGGGAGGGCAGAGCCGGGGTGGGGGGAGCGGGCGAGAACGGGGGGGGACCCCCCCGAGAAGCGCCCGGCGCGCTGGGGGATGCGGGGGACGCGATGCGGGGAAGATGCGGGGGGACCACCGCGGCCACCCCTCGCAGACAAAGCGCGGGGCGGTTCCCGTGGGGGGGGGGGGGGGGGGGGGCGGGGGGGGGGGGAAATTGCGAGGAAAAGCTTCGGAAAGGGTAAAAAGCAACCCCCCCCTAAAAAAGAAACTACTTTTTGCGGGTCTCGGAGCGGGCGGGGATGGCCGGACAAAGGTGCGGGGCTCCGGAGCACCGTGTTCCGAGTTAAACGCCAAGCAGGTAACAGAAAATAAATGCAGCTCGCTTTGGAATGAAAGAACGTTCGGAATAATATATAAATTCAGGAGTACAAGGCTTTCTCGGCGTGGTTTTTTTTTTTTTTCACGGAGGTAAAACGCTCGGTGAAATCACAGTGGCAAGAAAAAGCAGCTAAAATTTAAAAAAATCAAAATCAAACAAGCGACCTTTTCCAGTTCAATAACTATTAAACAACAAGAACCAGCAGACATATCCTAAAGCTCTTCAATACSGAAATGTTACACCGTCAATTCATTTTTGGTGCATCACGTTTTAAGTTAAAGCATTTGCATTCAAATATCAAACAGTAATTCGGTGCCATAACAAGGTACAGTAACTTCATTAGAAATTGCCTTGCAGAACAGAGATAAGAAACACAGTTCCAACCATAATTAATTTTACAGCAACATAAAAATCTAATAAAGAAAAACAGCAGCAGGAAACATTTYGAACATTTCTGATTCATCATTTACATATCATATTGCCTGGAAAAGCAGGAAAGCTGGAAGTTCTAGAAAAGGACTCACACAAAACTTCAGCATTTCTTTTTAGTTTCCAACCATCAGGACATGCAACCATTTTATTCTGCAGTTTATTTTCCACCTATAAGATCCAACCCGTCTCCTGGCCCTTTTTTTTTTTTTTTCGCTTTTTATTTTTTTCCCCTCCTTTTTAAATTTTTTTTCTCCCTTTTTTTTTTTTTTTTTTTTCTCTTTTTGGTGTGTCCATAGAGCACATTTCCAAGATTAATCGTTCAGTTTTAAACTTGGAAGCATGAGGCATGCTGGGATTTCAGCTGAGGTCAAGCACCAATGTACCGAGCTGTTACTGTTACGCTCTCAGGGTACTCTGTGTTGCTCTCAAGAAGGGGGGGGGGGGGGGCAAAAAAAAAAATAATAATAAAAAAATGAGATGCTCTATGCAGTGGCCTGCAGCAAGGCAAAAAAAAAAAATCTCTCTTTTTCCACGTGAAAACACAGGCGTGGATATTAATATTCCTACGCATGTAAATATATTTATATATAGTTTTATTTACCTACAGAAATTCATGCACATGTAGCATCCGTCTGTGTATACCTCAATAGCTGTATTTACATGCATCCATATCATGTATATCTTATCTACACACGCATATATAATAATCACTATATGTGTACACACATACACCCCCATATCTGTATCAGCTGGAAAATTATCTCGTGAATACACACACATTTAAAAAAAAAAAAAAATCTCTGTGGTACAAACGCTAATTTTAATTTGATTTTTATACAGAAAATGGCCATAACCACCGCCCTACATCAGCCGATGGAGGCTKAGGAGGAGAAATACACTTATTTTTCCCTTAAAAGGTCTCTAATCACTATTGTATGTGTGTGTATACGACTCTAAATATACACACCCGCGCTCACACGTATACACATAGAGAGAGGATATATTTATAAAATAAAATAAAGATGTCAAAGCACAACTCACAGCTCCCAAGAGCCTAACCCGTGGATTTAAAAGCTAAACATCACAAGTTAGGGTCTCAGGGATTGAGAGGGGCGCAACAAACTATTCCTTGCAAAAAAATAAAATTTAAAAAAAAAAAAACAACAAAACCAACCAAACAACGGGGATCAAAAAATAATAATCGTAAAAAAAGATCAAAAGGAGAAAGAGGAAAAGAATAGCAGGCAAGTTCAATTCATGGCTCAAGATTACAAAACAGGACACACAGGTGGAAGGAAAGAGCTTCTCTAAGGACCCTCTGTTGAGAGAATACATTCCATTTTTAATCGTTTATACAAAAAAAAAAAAAAAAAAAAAAAAAAATGACATGGCGCGGCAGGTTCCTTACAGCTCCCAACAAGGTCGCTTGCGACAAATACATGAAAAGTCTCCGCATTTAAATAACGAAGAGGAAGTTTGGGGCAGTGACGGAATTATTTTCATTGTTTCAACGAGAAGGAATGCAGAAATAAGAGCAGGAATCCGCAGGCTCGCTCCCGGCCCCTGGCACAAAGCGTGCAGCAGCAGCAAGGCGCTGCCTCCCCGCCCCCTCCGCCAGCCCCGGGGATGGAGAAAAACCCCGGAGTCGCCACAAAATCAGGTAGAAACTCACCATTCGGAAGCGGGGGAGGCTCCGGTCTCCGGCGCCGGGAGCAGGGGGGGAGCCGGCGGGCGCTGGGGGGGCCGGGGCAGTGGCCGCAGCCCGCAGCAGGCTGGGTGCCCGGCGGGCTTTGACACCCGAGCGGGTGCGAGCGTGCGGTGTGTGCGCAGCCGGGGGAGGGAGGCGGCGGAGGGAGGGCGGGTGTGTGCAGCTGGGCAAGCCGCTTGCATTTTTAAAACATCTCTCTCTCTCGCTCGCTCGCTTTTTTGGTTTTTTTTTTTTTTTTTTTTGGGGGGGAAAAAAAAAAAAAAGGGAATATAGCAAGGAAAACGGGGGAATAAAAAAAAAAAAAGGAGGTGGAGGTGGGGGGGTGGTGGAGGAAGGAAAGGAAAAGGAACCAAATTCCTCCGCAGCTCCTCTCGCCTGCCGCCCTCCGCGCTCCCCGGCAATGCCGCTGCCGCCGCTGCTGCTGTTGTTATTATTATTATGATGAAGAGACGGGGCTGGGGGGCTGCGGGAGCCGGGGCCAGCCCGGTGCCGGAGCGAGCCCCAGACTGTCAGCGGGGAGGAGGAGGAGGAGGAGGAGGAGGAGAAGGAGGAGGAGGAGGAGGGAGGAAGGGCGCGGGCAGCAGCGCTGCAGCCCCGGCCGCCCTCCCCTGCCAGCCGCCGGCCGGGGCTTCAAAGGAAAACCTGGAGAAAAACCCCCGCTTCCCCGGGAGAGGAGGGTCCCGAGCCCCGCACACACGCACACGCACACAAAGGGACTCCATCCTGCACCGACTCCTCTCTCCGAGCACCTTGTGCACCCCCAGCCAATGGAAATTTACGCCGGCCATAACCCAGAGCAGGATTTCGYCCCCAGCTTGCCACCTCCTTCCCTCCGCTCTTCTCCCCTTCCCTCCCTCCCTTTCCTCCCTCTTTCCCCCCACCCTCCCACCCCCCCGCCCAAATAAATAATACGGATCCGCACCCTCCACCCAGCTCTGGAACCGCTTTAGGCCCGGCGGCATAAGCGGGGAGAAGCCGAAACGTACCGGAGGGCCCGAGGTTAAAAATGCAAAATATCCGGCGCTGCCGAAGGCAGGTCCCCCCCGGCCCCGGCCCCGCCGCCGCCCGGCCGGGGGCAGCGGTAACAGGCACCATTACGGAACCATCATCATCATCATCATTCACTCCGTCCTTTTCTCACCTCAGGAGTCTGAGCCCATTCACCAAAGTCCTTCCTCGTCCAGGAGCTCAAATCTTTTCTTTTTTTTTTTTTTTTCCTCTCCTTTTTTTTTTTTTTTTCCTCCTTCTGGATCAGCCAGTCCCGACATCATTAAACTATAGTCCTCCTCTTCCTCCTCCTTCCTTCTCCCCCTCTCTGTCTCCCCCTCTCTTTTTTTTTTTTTTATTTCAAAAAGGGGGAGTAGGGGGGTGGCTGGGGGGGGGGGGAGCAGACATAGCTGCATGAAGTGGCTGCCTTTTCGAAAGCACATTTAATCTTTCCTGGCTCCCCTAGGCTTCGATGAAGTAGAAGGGAAAGGAGAGGAGAGGGGGAAAGAAAAAATCCAGGCAAGGGAGGCTGTTGAGGGACAGCAAGCATCAGGCTCAAATCAACGACCAGATGAAAATGTACTAGACCACACTGCCCCCTCTCTTCCTCTCGCTCTGTCTCCGTCTCTCTCACACACTCTCACTCCTGGAAAGCTTCAGTGTCTGGTTACAGACTCTTTTGGATCCTTCCCCCCCCCCTCCCCACCCTCGCCCTTTGCCAACTATCCTAGAGATTCCTTGCATGCCTACTTAAATCTTTAACAGAATAAGGACCCGGCTCCCCCCGCCGCCAGCCCCGCACACACACACACACACACACACACACACACACACACGCTCACACACGCTCACACACACCATTCCCGGTCACCCCTCCCCAATAATCCCTTAAGCTCCCGGGAGGAACCCGCCGGCGCATCCCCGCCGCATCCCCGCGCCCGCCGCATCCCCGCCGGGTACCAGCCCCGGCACCCTCCGGGCCGCCGCTCCCGCTCCCCCCGCCGCCTTCCTACGGGGGTGCGGGGGGCCGAAGGGGAAGGAGAGGGGGGAAGCGGAGGGGCCGCAGCCCTTCGCCTCGCATCCCCGCGGCTGGCCGTGGATTTTAAAACAATAAAATCCAGCGCCGCTCTCCCGGGTGCCCCCCGCTCCCCCCCTCCGCCACGCCGCAGCCCGCAGCCGCCCGTGGAAATCGCACGCCCCACGTCTGCAGTGAGGCAGGCAGACTGCCTGGCTCATGCCCGTGATGACTTTAGAGCTGACAATCTCCTCTCCTCGACCCCCCCCCCCCCTTCCCCTCCACACCCACCCCTCCGCTCAATGGCAGCACCGCTGCCTCTCGCACCAGACTATATTTGCAATATGTGCTAATTTACCAGCTATATGCCCTTGGATTTTAAAATGAACTCATCAGTCAATGTTTCTAGTACCGATGCTCCCTCTCTCTCGCTCACACACACCCTGCGCTGCAGACATGTTACTCATTCTCCAAGCATTTCCTCCCCGAATGTCCGTCAGACGCATATACACTTCATTGATCAAACCAAATCCCCTGATAACAATAAATAATAATACAGACAGTTAACATCAGCGGGGAGTGGAGCGGGGGGGGGGGGGCACGCGGGGGGAGAGACAAAGATGACGACTAAATCTGCATTGTGCTTCAGGAGGCTGATCCCTGCCTTTCCCAGAGATGCTCTGCACAATGCGGGGCGCAGGTAGCCCCAAAACCGAGCCCACACCTCGGCCCGGGGGCCTTCCCCAGACCCCCCACCCACCACCTGCCCAAGCACTGGCGATGGGGATGTTTAATACCTGAATCCACACAAGCTTCAAAAGGTGTTTGTAGCAACAGAAGGTGGTTCTGGCGGTGGAGGAGAGGAAGCACCTAACACAAAATACAGCAATAAATACAGGCAGTTTCTTTGTTACGCTGAGCACTGCACAGACGCTCGGGAATTAAAGGTATCCAGGCATCCAAAGACCCAAGGATTTCCAGAAACACCTTCTCGGCTCCCCCTGAAATCTGTTTCCTTTGTACTGAAGGCGGGGAGCACCTATGCAAGAAACCAGGTTAGGAAGATGGGCTATTAAACATCCCTCTGTTACACGTGCCGGGTGTTTCAAGGGCTTTAGGGCTTCCGTGGCTTTATTTCCCAGTTTTCTGGGGCCGAAACGGGGGAGGCAGGAGATTGGGATTGCYCCTCGGGATTCTGGCTGCTTAGACATCTTGTGTGGGTCTGGCAAAGGGAAAGTGGCTGCAGTGTAACTGTTCGGGAAGTTGGGGAGGGTGGGGCTATCTAGAAATCTTTGACTCACTGGGGTAACTCCCTGAGCACAGGAATCAAATTATTGCTCAAAGCAAACTGCATTTTATGAGCAGCGGCCTCAGAATGAAATTCTGCATGCAGAGAGAGCTGGAGACAGCTACAATAAAGGCATGGAAATAAATATACAAYACATAATTAAATTATTGGGTGCAATGCAGAAGTCCCTGGGTGATGGAAGAGGTGGGATTATGCAGCAAAGTCAGCCTGGGAATCCAGGGATACAAATTTTCTTATTTATACCAGCATAATCCTGATTGGCATCAGCCTAGATAGGGGGAAGAATCAAACCCTGTGTACTGAAGGATCTAATCTTTGGGAAAAGTAGACTGGATTAGTGACTGTATCTGCCRAGCATCCTTTCACTCCCTGAGAGTCCCTCACCACCAGAGCGAGATTTTGCCATCACACAGAACATCTCACATCCATTGTCTCCTTCGACTTCCCTTTATCTTCCTTCCAAAAAGAAATGTTTGATTTTCGATTTTCTTTTTTTTCCCCAAAGTTTTGCAGCAAACACACAATTTCTTTACACACTTTAACCAAGTCTTTGGAGGATACTTATTTCAAGCAGTTAACACCTGACCCCAATTTTTGTGGGTAATTAGTGAGCTAGATAACCACACAAAGTGGGTAATTATTTAGTACCCAAGGGTACCGTACAGGAGGGTAGAGGCTGGCGGTGTTAACAAAAGCACATCCCTAATTATTGTATCCATACTGGCGGTGTTTTAAGAATAGTTACTTCCACCTAATGATCCATGATGAATCAGTAAACTCCTTTGCTTCCCTGAGCATGGGATAACCGAGGGCAGGACGTGAGGGCAAAGCCAATGGAAGCCCCAACTTCAATTCGCGCAGGCTCCGGGAGAAGCGAGAGGAATCCGCGTGGAGAAGGCAGCAGGACTGGAAGTGCCCGCTCCAGAAGAGCCTGATAACCATCCCTAACAGCCAACAGGTTGGTTGGGAAGGCTGGAAAAGCCATGTAGGAAGTTTGTAGAGTGTGCCTCGGGGTCTGCTTCTTGCTTAGGTAACGTGGCTGTGCTGACGGATCGCCGTGTACAACAACAACCTCCATCGTGTTCCAACCAAGTTCAGTCTTGCTCCTGGAAAATCGCTTTAAAGCTCTACAAATGAGGTGTTTTGTGTTTGGGGAGGGTCAGAAATGCCAGGGAGTAGCACCGGGGGGGAAAAAAAATCACGTTTGATGAGTTTCAATTATCCATCATTGCCAATATTTATGTTGCAACTGCCACATTTCTCCCAAGGAAAACATCACATCCTCAGGAGGCTTTTTCTCAAATTTAAGAAGGGAGAAATGGGAACTGTATTGAAATCGAAACTAAATAAGATTCAGCTGTTAAATATACACAAATACCTCCAAGGCAGGTGGCAGAGGATGGGGCCAGACTGGTTTTGGTGGTGCCCAGAGGCAGGACGAGGAGAAATGGCCAGAAAGTAAAACTCAAGAAGTTCCACCTCAACATGAAAAACTTCTTCCCATGGAACATCTGCCCAGGAAGGACCTGGATTCTCCCTCTCTGGAGCCATCCCAAACCCACCTGGACRTGTCCCAGTGTCACCTGCCCCGGGTGACCCTGCCTTGGCAGGGGGGTTGGGCTGGGTGATCTCCAGAGCTCCCTTCCAACCCCAAACATGCTGCGACTCCCCGAGAAAAAAATTTGGTTTTAATCAGCAGCACCACACGATAAGAAGTGGAACACAACAGCCACCAGCCCCTGACCACTGTCTGAGCATTTCACACCCACTTAAGGACATCCTCCAAGYAAGACATTACGCTCAGAGGAAAAGCACTTTTCCTTTCCTAATTGCTTTTATGAATCACCACCGACATCCGGACACTTCATTTACTGGAGTCCAGTGACCCTGTTTTGCAAAGACTCAAATGCCAAAGTGTCAAAGGCCTCCAGGCTGGCACAAATAAAATAATAAAATAAAATAATAGAGGTGTCACTCTGGTTTGATCCCAGCTATGAGTTTAACTCCGCTTGCTGCTCTGAGCCAGGCACTGCACAAAAAAAAACACAACTGGCAGCATCACCTGGCCCTGTGACCACCAGGAATTTAAAATTTAAACAGAGAAAGTTTGAGGGGTTTCCACAACTTCTCGTATTTCTCTGTTGTTCCGTGGTTTGGGGTTTTTTTCTTGAGTGAAATAACCACAACTGAAAGAGGCCTGAAAATTGTTCTCATATTTAAAAAGGGGCCAAGTCTCTGCAGTCCATTTATAAATAAATATAAATAAAATTGGTATCCCCCTCCACTAATCCTCTTAGGGACATGGTTTGCAGGAAATTCTTGCAGAAATGGAGTGAAAGAAAGTTTGCAGAGAGAAGCTGGAAAACAGAAAGGAAGAATGAATTTAATCACAGAAATGGGATCAAAGGAAGGAGAGACCTTGGTAGGTGCACAGTTACAGCAGAAAGCAGAGTAAATACAAACTATTGCAATTTTTTTTTCGCCCTCAGATCAATTGGAATTAGCAATTCAAACAGGAAGACACACAGGAGAAGGGATGTTCAGCCAGGGAGGAAGACTTAGGGACTTAAGCATTAACTATAAAACCTTAAGGCCTTTTTGAGGCAAGTCAATAACTTCACCCTTGCAAACTACACAGAGATCATTTAGTAAATACCTTTCAAATGACAGTCACAATCCTGCTATAAGGACAGCATATCTGAGAATAGTTTACAAATTAATAAAATGTCTTAAGGGGAGTAAAAAGCATTCACTAACACAAATGAAGAATTCCAATGATGTGAGGAAAGGTATAAATCCAAAGTCTGGGGCACAACCATGGAAAGGAAAACTGGGCAAAGGTGTCACGATCTGGACATTTTCAGAACAGTGCTCTTGACAGCCAAAAGCTTCTGATTTGAACCTCACTCTTTTGCRGACCAATTCTACATCAAATCACGCGTAAAATCACAGATAAAATCACCTCCCCATAATACAGAAGCACCACAACTATACTTACCACGTCCTTGGAGCGCTGGGAGTCCTTGGAAGGAGCTGCTGTGTCCAGATTGCTTTTGCCATSCCCATCTGATGCCCTGTTGTTCGACAGAGAGCACAGAGCGTGGTTGAAAATCCCATCAGTCCCATTTCTCCACCACCAAACCCTTTCCACCTGTCTCACCCACCGACTTYCCCCTCCAAAGCCACCAGCACTAAAAAGTGGTGGTTGGATTTTCCCCCCACTCCCCCCAGTTCTGCCAACAGGTTCTCCCTGAGCTCCAACTCCATCCACCCCCGTTTAACGGGGAACAATTGAAATAAGAAGGTGAGAAAGCCATAAAACRATGGGATCCCAAGGTGAGCGAAGCAAGAGGAAAGGAAAAGGAGGCAGTGCTGCTCCTCTCCTGGGAAAGGCCCTGGGACGCTGCACTTAGCGAAACCCAAGATCAGGGAAAAGGGAAGAATTCAGCAAAAGGTCGGGCAATGTCACAGAGGGATTGGAGCAGAAAGGTTGCAAAGGCTGATTCATCCAAAATCAAGGAAAGCTCATGAGAAGTGGGAACACCGTTCCCAGAGTTGGGGGTGTTTCGTCTGTGGGTTGTTACCAACCCACCCTGATCCTAAAACATGATGGGTTTAACCCAACTAAAACTCAAGGTGAAACTCTCGCACAAAAAATTATTACAGCTACTCTTGCCTGATTTGCCAATTCCATCTCCCGCCAAGCACCCAAACCCCTCATATTTCACAYGGTTTCAGGGCCACCAAAAGCTTCAAGGGAGATTCAATTAATTTAGAACACARCAAAAGCTCCGAGAACCTCACTCTAATTTCAGATAAATCCAACCTGTTTGGGGCATATAATTTCTTAAGATTTGAGGCTTCAYGCTGAAATCTGACAGATTTTGAAATATATCAGTCACTAAAACATGGAGATATATGAAGATGTTAACCTACAAAGCTGCTACAAAAAATGTCTGGTCAACATTTTTTAAACTTGAAATTTCGGTAGAACCATTGCAGGGAAAGACGGTGAAGATGGTGTCCCTCAGTCAAACCAATCTTTTTTTTTTTTTTTTCTTTCTGAAAAAGCCAGTAAAAATTCCACCTGTTGAGGTTGTTCAATTAGAGTTTAAACCGCTGAATCTAAATTCAACTCGCAGAAAGTTTAGGGACATTTTGGGAATCTGAGCCGGCAGGAAGAGCAGAAAATTAAATTGAAGTTAGAGATCCATGAGACTGAGAGCAGAGCGAGAATGAACTGTATTTCAGTAGGAAAGGAGTGCCAGGGTCACTCTGGARAAGAGGGATTGGAAACCAGAGATTGGAGGTGCTGCTGCCTGCAGTCCACAGATCCATTCCCACCTCCTCCAGGAATGCACTATTTTCAATCCTTCCCTACAGAAAMACAACACAAATTGATAACACAGCTATTGCACCTAAGAAAGGAGATGGGACCCTGAGCCTTAATTAATGTTTGTGAAGAGCCTGAGAGATTAGAGGGACCTGAAGAACCTCCAAGAGCAGCAATTCTTCAACATCCCCCAGACCCCCTGTCAGACTCTTCACCCTTCTCACCAGCACTGAGTTCTTTTTAAAGAGAGGGTGGAATTATTTAAAAGATGAAAGAAAGAGATGTTACCTAGGTTTTCTACTACTACAGTTGACAGAATTTAAAAAAGAAAAAAAAAAGACAAAACCACATAAGGGCGTAATTCTTACAATAAAAAAATACATCTCAGCCACTGCTTAAGTATTAAACCAAAGGGTAAGACACCAAAATATTTCCTCCAGCTGGTGGTGGGTGCAAGGCACTGCTCCCTGCACAGGGACAGCCAGAGGAATCCCAAACCAGCAGCGATGATTCCCAGCCCATTCCCAGCCCTGCCGCTCCACGTGCTCGGGGGCTCGGGYGAGTCTCTCCATCCCTTCCTCTCTCCTGCCTGCCGTGTGCACCCACACTGCAAACTCCCGGGGAAAAGGGAGTCTCTGCTCACAGGGGAAACTCCAGGAGGCTGAGATTTTTAGGTGTTGCTGTCACAGGCATAACAGGCCTGGCCACTCGGGGCGGGGAATTCTGTCCGCGGTGGAACCGGACGGGGASAATTTCACACAGCAGCTCCTTTCCAGCCACTCCGCTGGTGCTGGGAGCGGATTAAAAGGCAGAGAGGCACGTCTGGAGAGGGATGTGACAGACAGAATGAATGTCAGGACTCACGTTTGGCCCATGGGACAGAAATAGCAGCGGGACGCAGGCGCAGCTCCCGGTGCCCCTCTGCACTTCTGCATCGCCGCAGGCTCTGCTCCACCCTAAACTCACAGCCACTCGTGGCTGTAATGCAAAAAGACAGYGTTAACACTTCTGGGAGAGGCAAAACCAAGGAAACAGGCAGAAAAATACGAATATCAGCTCATTTGCTGTGATAATAAATAACGTTACTTGGGATTTTTAATGCGTCGTAGTAACRTCCTCGAGTTGATTTTGCTCGCATAAAAATAGTTTTAGATGATAAATCTTATCGATTTTAACTCTGTAAAGCACAGAGATAGTCCATCAGAAGCATTTCTTCACAGTAGGATGCTTGCAATTCCAACATGGGTGTCTCTGAACAGCTCATATATCATCAGCTCCTCTGTCTTTACAACACTYCTCATGAGGAACAAGGACCTCTATTTTACAGGCAGGGAATAAAAGCAGAGAAAAATAAGTGACTCATCCAAGACCCCACAGGGAGTCCACAGCAGAACTTCTGGGTCTGCACCAACGGCTTAATAAAGAAAAATAAATTGTTTCACTCCAAGGGTAGAGGCTGTGCACACTCTTTGCCCCATTAATAATAAAACAAGACAAGCCCCCTGAGCTGTACACAAACAAGAACCCCTCGCAGCGGGGACGATACTAAAATGACAACATTAATTCACCTGGTGGCTCCAGGAAATCCAAACTCGTGTTTCCCACAATAATTCCCAGAGAAACTCCTCCTAACCCCACCTTTACCTGGGGTGATCCAGTAACAGCCCCCAATTCCCACTGTTTGACCCACAGGGGTGGTCTCTGCTCCTTGCTGGAGCCGACTGTCCACACGGAACYGCCGGCAGCAGCAGCTCCCAAGTGATGATTTGATCACTTTCCTGCTTAATTGCCATTTTTAATTACTCGCATGGCAACAACAAAAAGTCAATCTGGCAACGGAAATCCATTCTTTGAGCAACTTCTGCCTCTTCCCTCAGACACAAACTATTGCTCTATAAGCCATTCCTGATTAATAAGGGGCCCTCGTGGGAAAGCCACTGGATTTCATTTCCTACAACTCCTCTCCCCCGGCTGACAACCCGAGCCCCTAAAAAGCRAGGGCAGAAAAGAACCTTTATTTTATCGTGGCAAGATGACATTGTTTTTCCCCTTGCCATTTTCCTTCAGGAAGATATATTAGCACTACATTTGCTCCTCCATGTGGTGGGATTTCTTAAATAAAAACGTATGTTCTATACGTCTGAACTTGGAAGCAGAGCTGCATTAGCCTATTAACCATCCACGTTTGCTTCAGACTTGGCCAGCCACCTGGAAAACCTGCCAAGACCTCTCTGGCCGCCTTTTCCCAAYGGTTCCAGGAAAACATGGAATATTCAAAGAATTTCAGGGCCTCCCGGCTTCGTTTGTCACCACTCTCCTTGCCCACTTAAAACTAAATCACAGGCAAATTGCTCTAATGCCCTATTAAAGATTTAAAAATGGTCTTCTCCAGAGCAGGGTATGTGAGGACAAATCCATGTTAATACATAATGCAAAACCCTCCTTCAGATGGGATGCAATGTGGCATGAGGCAGGGAGGGAGCTGCTTTACAACCCTGGAACTTCCCGAGTGGATTCTGTCCTGCTTGGAGATTTTAAACCTCCCTCAGCCACTCAGGCAAAGGAGAGGTTGGTTTTGGGCTTGCTGTTACTCTAGAAATGGCTTTAAGCTGACAGAGGGCAGGGTTAGATGGGATATTGGGAAGGGATTCCTCCCTGTGAGGGTGGGGATGCCCTGGCAAAGGTTGCCCAGAGAAGCTGTGGGTKCCCCTGGATCCCTGGAAGTGTCCAAGGCCAGGCTGGACAGGGCTTGGAGCAACCTGGGATAGTAGAAGGTGTGCCTGCCCATGGCAGGGGGYGGGATGGGATGAGCTTTAAGGTCTCTTCCCACCCAAACCATTCTGGGATTCTCAACCCACTGATGTTTCAGACCTGTGTCATGTAAGAAGCAAAAAAATATGAATTTACAGCAGAACTCATCACTCCTGGGGCTCAAGGCAAGGCTGTTCAAGACATGCTTCAGTCCCACTCCCTACAAATTGTCTGTGAGCTGACTTASGGACAGGGAGGCGACCAAATGACATTGATTCTACAACCAAGATCCAGAGCAGAATTCATGGGAATGGCAATTGGGAGCACTTTCTTTACAACTTAACCCAGGAGTCAACTCCTTTTAAATCCACGCCATGAAAAGAGGAAAATCCTGAGTGAACCAAGTCACTCCTAACCAAGAGCAAACACTGGCCCAGAGAAACAGCCTTTAAATAAGTTGGAGAGGGTTTTTTTAGGACAGAGAATAAAACCTCCCTGTGATTTTGGATGTCAAGCACCGAAATGTCTTGATTCCCAGCACTAATTTATGGATTAAACRTTTAACCCTTGACTTGTGTATGGATTGAGAGTCCCTTGTTGCTGAGAGCTGACAGAAAGACCCCATGGAGCATCCCCACAGGCCCTGTCAGTCAGCCCAGAGCACTGAGTGCTACGTCCAGTCCTTCCATGGACACCTCCAGGTGTTCCTTGAACCCACCACCTCCCTGGGCAGCCCCTTCCAGTGTTTAACAACCTTTTCCGTGGAGAAATTCCTCCTGGTGTCCAACCTGACCCTCCCTTGGCACAGCTTGAGGCCGCTCCCTCTTGTCCTGTCCCTTGTTCCCTGGGAGCAGGGCCCTTGTGGATTTATTAGATGCTGCAATAAACCAAATATAAAATTTAATATGATATTACAAATATTGTATTTATAATATTATACCTTATAAACTATATATTCTTGTACTACAAAATTATTATTATTTATTAATAAATATAAAAATGAATATGGTATTGCTGAGCAGTGACTTCTATCCTAGAGCCTCCAAACAGCCCTGATTCAGCAGCCTCACCACATCTTTACTAACATGCAGGGCAGTGGACACTGATGGTATTTTTTCCATTAACATCTACACTGTTTAACTCCTCATCCAATAATTATTCTCWCACACAAACGAGGGGAAGCACGTGGCTGAACTATCTCAGGGCTCTTATTAAAATAAGCTCCTTCCCCATTCCRAAAGGAACTGGGAGGGCACTCCCTAAAAATCAGCTCCAACCGCAAGGCCTGTAGCAGACAGCCGTCGAATCTTCCCTTCTTCCCTTTCAATTTCCTTCCTGTTTGTCCTTCTCTTCCTCGTTCCTTTTTTTAAAATCCCATCCTCCACATCCAACAGCCTCCTGTGTGAAAGGAAATGGGAAGCCGGGGGGAAGCTGTGGCATCTGGCAGGCTGCAAACAGCGCTCCCGCGAACCCCTCCGTGGTGCCACGACTGCTGTTTGCCGTCGGAGGAGATGAGAGGCCACTTCAAACACAAGGAAAACAAACTCCTCCATAAAGCCCCATCAGCGCCATTAATCCGGGAATGGGTTTGACCCGCTGTTTGCAGCAATTCCTTAAATCTCACTTAAGCTGAGGAGTACAAAGGAGCTGCCTGCGCTCTTCAGGGACTGTGGTGACCCCAAATCTTGCGCCAACCCGAGCTGCTGCAGCCACGGAACTCCAGCCGGGATCGTTTGGGAGTGAAGAGCAGCTCCAGCCTCACACTGGAAARGGGGTGTGGAAGCAGAGCCAGGAGTAACCCTCACTGCTTCTGAAACTTTTATTGCTTCTGGTAATGCCAGGCTTCCAAGAAACTCGTTTAATGAGCAGGGAAAAGGCCACAGCACACGTTTAGGTGCAGATCTGGGATCTGACTGACCTGGCTTTCATGCCCAGTCCTCCAATGATGCCCTGCCAGGCCTTGGAAAAGCCACTCCCCTCCCTCTGCTTTCACTCCTGGACGGTGGTCATGCAATCCTTTCCCGCTGGAAAGGGATTATTCAGCGGCCCATACATTTGAATAATTATCATTAATACTGCAGCACTGCAGTTATCCAGCCTGTGAGCCCAAGAGAAGGGCAAACATCCATCAACCTCTCACTTTAATCTGCTGGTGGCAAACTTTGTGCTTAATCCTTTGGGGGAGCCATAGATAGGCTGGGCCAGACTCCAGACTTCCCTGACATTCCTCCTCCAATAATGACAAGTATTAACAGCTTTGGACAGTCAAAATCTGTTTTTTCCCTGGTCTTGAGTTGCTGCACTTCATCCCAAACCTTGAAATATGGACTCTAAGCTCAGTTCCAGAGTTATTATAAAGAACKACCATAATTCCATGTATGGTTATTAAAAACATAAGTATCTAATCTGTTCTAGACTTGCAAAGTTCCCATTAACTTCCAAAAGCAATTAGGTTCCTTTTTTTAATTAAATACTGGTGGAAAAGAACTGCTTTAAAAAACACTTTCAATTTGTCACCACTTAATTTCACTACACGTCTCCTTGCACTCACTTTTTGAGATTCCCAGTCTACCTCCTCACTTTTCCTTTTCATCAGAACATCCATTTGGTTTTTTCCTTTCTGATGGGAATGGTTCGGTGCATCCATTTCAGATTTCTCCCTGCTTGGGATCAGTTTTGCTGGCACCTTTTTAGCCACTCTTTGTCTTCTSAGATTTGGTGGAACAGCTCCTGTGCTGTCTCACTGTATTTGGACCCCAAAATTTCACTTTAGTATCAAGCAGGGGTTAACCCACTCCCATTTTATAAGAGAAACAAGGCCTAAAATGTTCATTAAAACCTCCATTCACAGCTTGAGTTGTATCTCTACTGGATAGAGGAATAACTGGCAGCAAAGTCTGGTTACCATCAAGAATTCAATGACTCTTAAAAGGAGCAGAGGTGATGGGAAGGAGGAGCCACTGCTTATGACACAGAAGGAAGAATTTCAATTTCTTTCCACGTCTGCCCCAGAAACCTGATTCTTGAACTTATTTAACCAGGAAACAGGGCCATGACATTGCACAAAGAGGCTAATTTCACCCTATAGCATGTACGAATTATTTGCTCGGGGAGAATACATTTTATGTGTTGAATATATAAATCTAAATATATGCAAGTGGGACTGCCTGGAGCACCAGCACAGTCAGGGCAACCAGGAGTTTTTATTTAAAGAACAAAGAAAAAGGAAGGGGGGGGGTGTATTCCCAAATATTTTGGATCTTCCTCTGCTATGGGAAATTTCCAAACATCAGATTTTTGTTCCAGTTTAGACTGGGAGCTTTTACTGCTTAAACCCTGCTAGTCCAACACCACAGATACGAGTYTGTCTGAGCGAAGTCTGAGTGGATACAGAACTTATCCCAAAAACTCACACTGGAAATGCTCAACTTCACCTGGTCTCACATCTAAACCCCCGAGCTACGAAGAGGGAAAAGTGGGAATGAGAAGGAAAAAGTTGGCATGAAAGAGAGATGTGTGTTCACAGCTCTGCTCTGGCCTCAGCCTGTTCATTTCCAGATATTGAGCTGGCCCCTACCAGCTCATTCTTTCACTTTCCAATTGCACTGGGCACTGCAATCGATGTCCCCATGGAATTGCAAGGACGTCTGTGTCCCTTGGAGGTTCTGCTTTTTAACCCTGACACACACACAGAGAACTCTCCTCTCCAGCCATTCCCAAAGAGCAGCRTTTCCGAGCTCTGGGATCTCAGTCTGGGGAGTGAAATTGTCTTATTTTTAACTGTCTGAGCAGCTTTCAAGCAGGAGCRTGTTCGGATCCATATTAATTCCTGCACTACCCCATCATCATCATAATTCAGCTCCCAAGGTTGCTGTGCTTGGAATTCCAGTTATGACACGAATTCTATACATTTCACACAGATTTAGAAATGGCATCAATAGAACACTTAGGGCCTTATTCATTAAACAATGAGTCATTCTGGCATTCCACTCGATTTCATCCCAGTTCTTACAAAACTTTTATGTACAAATTTGACTGCACTTCATGCATCTGATTTGGGAGTGTTGCAGCATAGTTTCAGCTGGGTGTGGAAATAGATGGAACTCACTGTTTAGGAAAAAAAAAAAAAAAAGAAGGAAAAAATCCCTCTAATGGTGAAAGTTTCATCTTCCACGAGCATCAAAGACACGTGAAAACACAGAAGCAAAAGAAAATCTGCCATGTGCATGATCATATTTTCTTGCTGCCCAGCAAACCAAAAGAATAAAATATTTCAGAATACAACACTGCAGCAGCAATTCTGGGCAGGTAATTTCAGTGCTGCTCTACAAGAGGCTTAAAAGCTTCCCTTAAAGTGCACTTTACGACTGTGGCAAACTAATGATGGTGCAAGACCACGACATATTTCCCCAATCATTTCCCTAACGACCTAAAGCTTTCAGATGGGCTGGTTGTATTTTGTGTGTGTGTGATTTAAATCAGAATTGAGCTGAAAAATTAAGGATTAATCCAGAGAAAGAGCTGACACCTGTCTCTCAGGAATGCACCTGTATTACGAACAGTGCAGAATGCCTACACAGCAAATACAGGATGATTTTTTGGCCAATACTAAGTTAATCTAGGCAGAGCACATCAAAATATCCGGTTTTACCATGCTCTAGCAGCTGGAATACAAAGCCTTTAGGGACACAGTGGTTCCCAGCCAGTGGAAGGTTGAACTGGTCTCAATCAACCAGGCAAACTGGGATATGCTACAAACTGCTCTGAATTTTACGGTTGAGAGACCCCAGCACACACAAATATTTTACCTTCTCTTTGTCCTTTCAACCTTCTTCCCGACTGCTGCATACATGGCTGGGATTTTATGGATACATGGCTGGGATTTCTGGACACAAGGCTGGGATTTCTGCCATTCCTGCAAAGCTGGAGCAGAACACCCTCGGAAGTCACTGCTCTTCTATCAAATCTGATTTGGATTAGAAAAGAGTCTCAGAAGTTGTTGGGAAGAAGGAGGACACAGATACAGAACTGTACATGAGGCAAACGAGCTGTCCTTTCATTGGAAACCATTCCAAGACCTCACCATTCCTTGGTGAGGAAAACTTGCAGTTTTCCTCATTACACGTACAAGCATCAGTGCCTATTTTTGGTCTTTATCCCCAATAAGTCCCAGTAAATTTGGAATCCATTTCACTACATTTACTTGCACTTKGGGAAATCACCTCCCAAGCCATCCCCATGCCAAGAAAAGCACAATGCCATCCACACCCATGGTCCATGAGGGGTGAAAGTGGCGTGTGCCATCTCCTCTCCATGAATTCTCTCACCAGGCTATTTCTGGTCCTTCGCTTCACGTTAAGGGACCAAAACAAGAACCAAGTTTACATTTCACTATGGCAGGGCAAACACTTTTCTGGGAGGTGGATTGTTTCTTTTTCGCTTCACATTCCGGTGGAAACGTTCCCTGAAAAACAGTTGCTATCTCCCTGGCTATCCACAGGCTCAACCRAAGAAAAACTGGGAATGGAAAACGACGAAAACAGGACACTTTTGTCCCTTCACTGCTCAAGCTGGGAGAAACAAAACCAGCAATTAAGGCACCGTTCGGGGYGAGCCACCTTCCTTTTGCTCCCTCCTCTTCCCATCTACAGCCCGTGAGTTGTTCCTTTCCTCRTTGCTAGAGGTCCATAACTGTAACGCTGCCACATTCTCCTGGAAATCCACTTAAATGGCATCTGATAGGAGCCATATGATAGGAGCTTAATTACATAGAGGGCATATGGAAGGCATATGACATCAGGACATATGGAAGGCATATGATAGAAGGGCATCYGAGGACATATGATGGGAGTCTAATTAATTGACAATACATTCCTCTCATCARGGGGAGAGCTGGAATGCTGTTTTGTTCAGAAGAAAAATATGCACATTGAATTATGCTCACCACTGACCATTCTCCTTTTTCCTTGTGTTTTGGAGCAAGATAGATCTTTTCATTTACATCTTGTACCACTAACATAAAGTTCTGTTCGAGAGCCACAATTTGCATTGGTATAAATAATCGTATTTTAAATAAGAGCCTGTTCTTATTTGGGATTATTCACAAAGCTGCTCCTCGAGAAGTCCCAAACAGGTTAAAAAAACCAACCCTTATGGAAAAACTCTACCTTGGATGGGAATCAATGCAGCTGAAAATTTGCACTTCCATCTGCAGAAAGATTTATTGGGGGGAAATAAGGTACTGCCTGAAACGTGCCAAAAAGATTCCTCWTTTTTAACTACCTGCATGTGTTCAGTGCATGTGCCTTCCTGAAACACAGAAGCAGCGTTGTGTTATCCCAGATACCTTCCTTGTCCTGAGCAACTGCAGGGTTATAAACCAYGGCAGTGATATCTATAACCTCTTTGAAAACAAGATGGGATAAAATCCCATTAATCCACTCTTGGAATAACTCATCAGTGAGCACTGAGTAACCCTTGAGAACCTCACAGTTTCTCTTTGCATTCAGTGAACGAGGATTTGCAGATATGCAAGTTTTTAAGTGCCATTTTACCAGGGAAAAAACCCCAAAYGATATTTTTCTGGATTATTTAGATACCTTGAAATAGCATTATCATGTTCACACTTTTAGATTAACCCAATGAAATTAACTCAGTSCCTCCTCTTTACTTTTACTCAGTAACTCAACAAGTTTACCCACCAGCAGAGAGTGCCTCTTATTTCTGGGAACTCAGAAAGCCTGGCCAGAATTACTCATATAGAGAGTCAAAAGATCTAAGGTCAGATTCTGGGCCCTGACCAAGAGTTACGGCCACCACCTTCACCCAGGCCCCCAGGAGACCTGAACCCTGGACACTGCCAGCATCAAAATGTTCACTTTTGTGTTCCAGCTTTAGGAGAGTTTCAAGGGTTTTTTGGGTCTCGAATATTCAGGCAAATAAAACCACATTTCAGGGCAGTTGGGTACATTTGGTGCATTTTAGATGTGTAAGATACAACAGGAACGTGGGGGGTTTTTGTCCCACAACTTCCCCACAACATTTGGGCTGTTCCACAGCTTCTTCATCCAAACTGCCGTGAGGGACAAGCAAACCACCTCTGCTGGATGCATCAACCTTTGAAACACCCACCTTAACTGCAGCAACCTTGGAAAAAAGCCCCTAAGAATCCCCATTTTAGCTGAGTCTATTCACTGCCGGGTGAATTCCCTAGGAACAGCTCTCCTGAGGGCTCTGTGGATTTAGGTACTTTCACCAAAGCCCTCGCAGGTTTTATCTGGAAGCGTCAGCCTTGTTTAACTCCCAGGGTGGAACCAACCGAGCCAGTCTGATGGAAAGGGAACAGATACAACACAGGATATTTTTACCTTTGGAGACTTCTGGTTGCTGACCACGAAGGCAAGAACACTGAGAGGTTGCCATGGTGCTTTTTGGGATTGTTAACACTGCGCTGCTCGAGGGCTAACGAAGGAAGACAAACATCACTGGATTTGCTAAAAACCCCCATAACACAGCACCAACAAGCAAAAAAAAATGCTGATAAAACGAACATTTCTATAGTCCTAGAGAGGCAGAAGGAAATAAAAAGGGTTTCCAGCTCGTCTTACCTGCTCTTTCCCGTTCCACGTGTCCAGAGCAAAGTGCTGAGGATTTACGGTCGCTCCTCACGCCGCGATGTGCAAGACCCAAGGAAAGCTAGGAGGTTGTACAGTTATCTCCCTTGGTGTAATTCTAAACTATACAACCTACTACCTCAACCTGGATGCATGCAGTCAAAAAGGCATAATGGCAGGGGCTTCTAGTTTAAAAAAAAAAAAAAGGCCTCCAAATCCCCAGCGGGATAATTTAGAGGGAATAAATGGCTGGGGGAAAGATACCAAACCCGAATTCAGCTCCCCACACTGCAAATGTGAATAGATAAGACACGGCAAGCCAGGGTTATTCCTGCTAGGTTTGGACAGGATCGTGGTTGTTTTCACACAAGATGGAATTTTTTCCCTGGCCAAAATGATGGTTTTCCCCCTCCGCAGCAGCTTCAGCTGCACTACAGCCCAGAACATACACAGACATATTCTTTTTCTTTTTTTAAAGCACTTAAAGAAGGCTTAGCATGAAATTTGTCCTGACATGTCTTTTCCTTTCTGAACACACACCACGTTGACCTTGGAGCACGTGCCTTGGCTCCCGGATGTTTAGAGCAGGATTGCAGGAGCGGGATTAGGAGGAGAACTGCAGAAGGGGGTAGAAAGTTCGAGGTAAATTTTACCCTCGCACCAACCCCCTGCTCGAATTAACCGTTTTAGGAGAGCAACACTGAGCCTCCCTCAGCAGTCAGACAGTTCACAAGAAACACACATTTTTAACTTGCCTTAGTTCACAGCCCAACAAGCAGGATGTTATCCCTGTGACTCACTCCCGGCACCCACCAAGGTATTACTTAAAGCAGCAGGCTGCCTATTTATTATGGCTTACAAACAGGGATTAGCATCTCCAAATATGCCTGTGGAACTGGCTCGGGGCTGGGATCCTGCCCCTCAGGTGAAGGCAGCAGCCCCGTGCTGGAAGGGGATTACAAGGGATCCAAGCCCCGGGAACGAGCGCTGAGCTGCGCTGAACGCGCGCGTGCTGCTCTGTTTTCCCGGGATAAAGCGGCGCTGCTGGTCGCGGAAAAGCCAGCGCCCTGCCTTTGCATCCCAAGCCTGGCGAAGAATAAAGGAGGAAGATGGGAAATAGAATCACTCTTCAGAATTCAGCTTGCAACAGCGGGAGAATATTTGGGGAAAAACGCAAAGCAATCTCCGTGCGAGGTTGAAATGCCCGCGATGTTGATGGTATCCCAATTTCTAATCACTCCATATTCGGTAAAGTTTACTTTGACCCAATAGTGGAAATACAACATATTTTAGTTAACAACACAGCACTCTGAGAGCAGAGTCACTGTGAGCTATTTTATTGGTTGGAACAGTGACCAAAGCACAGCTCTGGGTAAGGAATCCATGCATCTCTGGCCCTGTACTCTGAGCAGGAGCTTTACCCTTGTTCAAAAGCATCCTGTTCAAAAGCTGAACCCAGCTCCTTGATGCAACATCATCATTTTTGGGCACTGAACATCTTTTCTCCAACATGAAATCCAATGGTGTAACTAAAATACCTCTATGGAAGGCGGTGAGCCTGTGTGTTCAGTTAGGGTGGTGGAAAATCCCAAATCCCACCCAATCTCTACATGACAGAGGGAACAAGCTCCCATTTAGCTTTTCAAAAACAACCTGTTTTACATTTTGCACCTACAAACTAAACCAGCTTAGTAGCACACACCTGGACTACTCATGTTCTCCACAATTTATCCTTGCAAGTGCCTTTCTGCATCTCAATCTTGTAATATCTAATGTTACATGATTGAAAAAGTTTATAAATTATTGCCTCTATCTGCTCAGTTCAACGAGAAGGTGCTGTTAACATCACCACTGCACTGAGATTAASACAAGCACCTCTTGCACAAGCAGGTATTTACAAGCAGAGCTGAGCAAAAAAAACCTCTCCAATAATTTGCTCTAAAATGGAAGGCAGAGAAAAAGTTCCAAGTCATGCCACCAAGTAGAACATCTACTGCTACTACTCACAGGAAGGAGTGAGTTTAGGAATTGGGATTAAATATCAAAAGGAGTCAAATATTAAAATAGGAGTCATCCAATTGCTGTTACTCGTGTCCCTTTGTGTCACCTCTCCATGCCCGGGCCTGGGTGACTCCCTGTGCACGAGGAACCCCCCCTGGGAGCAGAGCAGGAGGCAGGCACAGCACCGGCGACACTTCCCTTTCGGTGGCGCGAAGCTCCGTGTTTGTTTTCTGGTGATTTTTGTCAATTACGTCTTTACCCAATTAGCACAATCATACCTAATTATGCAATTAGGGCGAATCTGTAACCGGGTGGCGATGCTCAGTCACGATACGTTGTCGATGTCAGGAGGCTCCCGTGGAACAGCGGGACAGGGAGCCCCGCAGAGCACGTGGGGCCGTGCCTTCCCACACCAGCTCGCGGGCCCCAGCGCCTTTTGTCTGGGAACCCTTTTAGGCCTCCCGCTTCTTCAGAATCCCAGAAATGATTTCACACTTCTGTGGACAAAAGGAAATCTCTGTCCCAGCCCTGCCAGCCTTATTTTAAAGCGACAGCGTAATTAAAAAGTTGTGTCTTTGCACTCGGTGTAACCCTCTGATTCCTGAAGCAAACGTGAAGCCAACTGCTGTCCTACCACAGAAACGATGGGATCCACATTCAGTGAATGTTTATTTTCAAATGGAGAGGAAATGTCGTTGGAGCAGTTCTTCCCAGACAGATCCAGGCTCTCCACCTCCTCAGTTACCACCAGCTCATGCCACTGACCTCGGGAGGCAGCAGGTCCAAGCTTTAGTCTGGACTAGGAAGTTCGCACTCATCACTCATTTTATGGCCTGTTCCCTTCATGGGCTTCAGGTGAGAGAAGAATTCACAAACCTGCTTCCCCTACCCAAATTTCCTATTTAATTTCCCCAAGGTCAAGGTGAGAATTCCAACCCGGAGCTGAATTTTGAGAACTGYCTTGCTGGAATATCCCATTTTTTTCAAACACCCCTCAATGTAAAGCAGCAGTTCAGTCACACGGAAGAGCAGGGTTTCAGAGGGCAGAATATTCCCAAATAGTGACATAAACCAGAGCCTCATGTATTAATCCCCTGCACTATATCACACTTTATATGCATTTACAGACTTTGAACAGGATTCCAGCACTGGACACTCACTACAGACGTGTCCAAGGAAGCTGAATTTCGTCTTGTTATTATAACCATGAAAATCATCAGCTGAGGTTTGGCTCTGAACCTTCCAGGGTGCGAACACTACAGGAGAAGGAAGAACCCACCTTCCCTCTCAGATCCCAGGCAGGCTCTGGCAGGGCTCGCCAAGGAGGGGGTGGGAAGCAGAAAATACTCACGAAGCAAACGTGTTTCCTGAAGTCATTGAGCAAAAAATAAATACAGAACCCACAAATGATTCCGTTCCAGCTGGGGGTCTGAAATCCAGTTTGCCAAATTTCAGCCTGGAGCGATCTTTTCTTTTTGCAGCTGATTTTTGTAAACCTCGGGCAGGAGGGGTTTCACACTGGAAATGCTGACATGATTCCCGCTGGTCACCTCACCCATTCGGCTTTATTTGAGGAAACTTCATTAGAAGTTGGTTGTAATGAGGAACCTCAAGAGGTTCAAAGGTTTACTCCAGCTCAGAGAGCTCTCCTGAAATTCTGGCAAACACACCGAAAAGGGCTGGAACTCCAAGAGGCTGCAAAGTAGGGAAAGAAGCCTCATCTGGGCTCAGCTGAAAGCCAGAGCAAGTAAATATTTTGAAAGGTCTCCAAAATTTTTCCACACATTACAGAAAACGGCCTGTGCCTCAACTTTTAGCAAGGGTTGCAGCAATTCTGAAGGTTTGCTCAATATTACATTTCAATATTTGGTCCTTTCTAGGGGAGAGGTGGCCAGGCTCTCACTCCTCAACCAAATGTAGCTTTTGAGAGGAGCTGGAGCATCACCTCTGGGTGAGACAACATGATCCAGACACCCTGTGCTGGATCTAAGGGGGAAGGTGGCACAATTATTAGGTGCTGAGGACTCTAAATGACCCCAAAACCTTTTTTTGGGTTTTTCTCTGGCTTATCCCAGGCCTGCTCTGTGACTGAGATCCTGYACAGCACAATCCAGACCTGGAGCCAAGGCTGTTTTCACCTGCACCCTGGAAAATAAAGGAACTCCCAGGTGGCTGCCAGGAAGCTGAACCAGAACTTGGTGACACTTCCAGGGTGGATTGGTGAGGCTGGATTTCACCAGGAACCTGCACAAGTACAACCAAAGGCTCCCCAGCCCAGCTGGAGCACTTCCAGGTCAGGCAATGCTACTCCTGCAATGCTCCCAAGTTATGGAGACTGCCTGGCCCAGGGGCAGGTGCCCCAGTCTTGGAYTCCTCCCCTAAAAACACCCTCTCCTTGTTTTCTCCCTTATTTTCTCCCTTACTGATTAAAAGCAAATAAACAAAAAGAAGGAGGGGGGAGAAAAAATCAGATTACTGAAATAACCAGAATACTGAAATTTATCTGCCTTTTAAGAGTTTAACCAGATTTGATTATCTGAATAAGAGTATTTGGACACGGTTCAAATTCCAGGGTACACAATTCCATTCTGCTCATCACGAATCCCATTTGCCACTGCATATGGTTATTCTAATTACCCGAGTGCCATTGTGTGCTCCTCTGCTGACAGGGGCTCGCTGCGCTCCCCACCGCACTGGGAAAAGAGGGAACACACAAATAAATCCCTTTCCATCCCCCCCCGTGGGTACCACGAGCCATCCCTGTCTGGCAGGAGACCTTACAGGTGCTCCCAGCCAGAGCCACCAGCAACAGGAGTGAGAAATGCTCGTGGTGTTTTGAGGGAGAAAAAAGAAGATTCACCAAATATGAAAAAAAAAAAAGCGGAGCTTGCTTTGGGAAAGCTTTGGTTTGCTTRCCCAGAGAAGAAGTGCTGCTGGTTTAAACCCTGACTGTGGCCAAAGGAAACACAATCACAGCAAAGCCTCTCCAAATGCAGCCACCAAGTTCCACAGGAGGCGCTTTTTTTACCTCTGGAGAGGTACTAAAGCGACCACCCTGCCTATTGACAGAGAAAGGGACGGCATTAACCGAGGCACCAATTTTTGAAGAGGATATTGGGACTTTTTTTCACGTCCCCAAGGCCTTCCTGGTAATTCCAGAAGTGCCTTCCATGCCTTTGGGTCCCCCTGCAGCCTCCAAGCGGTTCTGAGCCTCCTGCCCTCAGCAGTTCTGCTCTGCAGTTTCTGTACATCAGTGATGGATGAAGASATCCCTGTGCACTCGGGATGGCACCTGGATCAAAGCTGCTGCATAAATGCAAGCTCCTTACCCACCAAGCGAGGGGAAAACAATAAAAATAAAACCCGGCAAGAAACGCATGGGTAGGAGCTCCGCAGGCTCCAATTAGCTCCCTCCATCCTAAAGGGAAGACACATTTCAAGGTGCTTCACATCGTTTTGTCAGACTCCAGTTTCACTCGAGAACTTAATGAAGTGCAGTGAAACACAACCAGCAGAAGAGAAATACAAATTAAGGCTGGGAACACAATACAGTCCCTTTCAAAGGGCTGAGCTGAAAAACAAAGGGGAGGGGGGAGAACACTGGAGGCTGCAGCTCAAGAGAACAGGGGGCAGTTTAGCAGGAGACAAACTAAAATACATTTCAAAATTCAGTGAGGTATTTTGAATAGGTTTTCTTGGATTTATTGACTAGTCTGAGCTCAGAGAAGCTGTGCTGGTGGTGCTGACAGAAGTGCCCTCCTTGGCATCCTCCCTGCAGCACAAGAGCCTTCAAGAGGCTTCCTCGAGGATGTTTAACCTGTCCCAAAAAGCAGAGGCCACAGCATCCCCAAACACACACCAGAAAACCAGGAGCAACCAGGGAATGTGTTCAGCCTCAGGAATAACTCCCTGCACAGGGCCTGCATCTCACCCCATTTCTGATGCCACTCCTCTAGAGTTTCTTGTCTAAGCATCCAGCTGTGTTTAGATCAAGCCTCTCACCAAAAGGAAAGAAAAAATTGGATATTGATTAGCAACATATTCAGCGAGAAATTGCACTACAATATTTTGCAGAGGAAAAAAAAAAATCTGTTCCTTCTTTCCTCTTCTATGAGTTAAGTATTGATTATTTAATAAAAAAAAATATCAAACCAAACTGTGGTACCTCATTTTGTGACATATCTGACCCAGTTCCCCTGCCATGGACTTTTGGCACTCTCCAAGCAATGCCAACTGAAGTGCCAGCCCCTGGGAACATCCATGACAAATCCCAGGCTTTTCTCAGCCCGTTCTACCACAAAAGGCCTTACAGAGAAGAGACCACTCAACAGAAATATGGATTATATTGGGTTTGACCAGCTCATGTCTCCTCAGAGTTCAGACTGAACGAGCCCATGTTGCCCTTGGAGCCAGCACGTGGGAATCCGACGTGGTGAATATTCACAGCATTTAAAAAACAAACCCCAAACCAACTCTGAATATTTACAGACCCTCTGGGAAAACCATTTTTTACTGTCACAATTAGATGCAATCTCGTCCTGCTTCCATGGTGATCCCTTACTCATCCCACTATGGATGGGACAACGTCCACCCACCAAGTCCCAAAGGAGAGCTGACTCCGTGTCCCTATTCTGGGTAGAATCCCACAGCAAGGCTCCCACGTGGCCTCTGAGCCCCTCACCTGAAGGAGATTTATCCTTCCCCCTCCTCAATCACCTCTTTTGGGATTTTTTTTGAGAACCAAAACATTCCCGTGCCCGTTCCCAGCAATGCAGGGCAGGGCTGCTCAGTGGCACCAGTGGGACATGCCTGAGTCCAGCTGTGTCCCACTGCAGAGACACCCCAGGAGCAAAAGTTCTGCTGGAAACCACTCATCTGCTGCAGTGCAGCTTTCATTCCTTCATTTCCTACCCAAATAGGATGGGAATATTGAGTACCAGCTTTTATACCTAACTTTACATCACACAGGATGCCAAAATGCAATTTTTTCCTTTTTTTTTTAAAGCTAGTTTCAATTCACAGGGAGAAAGAAGAGTAGTTAGACTTCCTTTAAATCATCTTATGCTTCTATAATAAATAGAAAACACACAGAAAACCCTGGAAATTCAGCAAAGAGGGGGGAAAAAACTTTTTTGGCCTACAGCAGCATGTGTCAAAGCAGCCAAGTTCAAAACCAGARACATTTAAAAGTGGAAATGCAGACCAAATCTTTGCTAGAATTAACACTGAAAGCGGCTGGAAAGAAAGAGTCAGACTTTATTTTGAGTTTACAGCCTAATTATTTTCATATCGAATCTGTACATTGGGGTTTTTAAAAAATGACTTCTTCTTCAAAAATAATTGTTCCACTTCCACAACTTTAAAGGTTACTTTTCCACAGCAGGTTTTGTACTGCTCGCTTCCACGGCAGGGCTTTTTCCTGCCCTTCTTTCTGAGTTTACAGCACGATTATTTTCTCTTAAAAACTATTTTAAAAGACACAAATACCATGAAATTGGAAGGAACGGGAGTCTATAATAAAGTCATTTTTGAGAGAGAATAGGAGTCGGAGGGCCAATCCCCTCCTGTGTCCCAGGGCTGCAGTGAGCCCAGGGATTCCAAACTCCTGGATATAAAGGAAGAGAAGTGACTGTTCCTCTCCCAAATTGCTGCCACTAAGCAAAGAACAGATCCACGCCACTTTATAAATGAAATTATCTCCTCTGCTTCCCAAACCCTCCGAATTAAACAAGCCAAGAACGTTCCCTACCACGTCCCCACGACCAGAGCAGGGCAGAACGTGGCTGGGATTTCATTTCCTCACCCTGATGTCAAATCGAGTCCCCCCAGCCCCTTTCACTCAGGCACCACCCCAGAGCTGCTCCACACTGGGGGACTGGAGCRCTGCAAACCGAGCTGGTAGTTGCACGGCGAGATTTGCAGCTCCGGTTTTATACTCCTTTAAATACAAATATAAAAAAAAAAAATACAGAAGGGAGGGAGGGAGGGAAGAGGGGAAAAGGGCATTGGAGGAAAGGTGGGAAGAGCAGAGCAGGATGGAGTGCAGCACCACGACACCGCGCGCTTGCCAGGCAGACACAGACCTATAGATACAAGCTTGTGTGGAATATGAGCACAAGTTCGGATCTACGGGTTTGTGGCAACGGGCAGGGATCTCTGCTGCCACGTGCAAGGATTGGGGGGGGATTTTGGGGGGATGGAAAGAGGAAAAAACGTTTCTGCGAACGAAGTTTCGGGGGTGTTAGCCAGGAGCCTTCGTTCTCTCAGCACCTTAAAGCCCCTCCTTGGGAGGATGGAGGGGCAGAGTTGATTATTGACTTTGTTATAATATAAAGCTATGGTTTCCTGCACCCCCGTGTGACCCTTTGAAAGAATAATCAGCAAATTAAGACGAAATAAAATTTTAAACCAAGCAAAATAAAGCTGATCTGTGTTTGTGCTCCGTCAGCGCTTTGCTGGGCAGAATTACTGTTGATCAGAAACGAACAGCYAACATCGCAGGTCTATCACTGTCACTTATCACTGAGATTATCCAGCAGCAAAGTTTTGGGATGCAAACACCATCCCAATACACAGCCATCCCCCCACCCTGCAGAAAGTTGTCGTCTTTCCATTCTGGCGGCCTGGGTGAAGCAGGCAGGAGAAACAAGGGCGTAAGGGTTGTTTTAACTTTCAGGGAAGTCATTACTGGTCTGGGGTTCTACTTTAATTCTATTTTTAAAGGGAAAATAAAAAGCCCTTTCTCTCTGCTAAACAAGCTGGAAATTCCCCCTAACCCCAACTCTCTGCATTTCTTTCACACAGACAAATAGAAAACTTCTTTAGGATTTTTCTAATAAGCCTTGAAAAGCAATCGTGGAGCCAAGTTTTGCCACTGCAAGCAAGAGGCGTCTCCTCCTTCCCCTGAAGTCTCTGAGTTTTCTTTTCAGCATAACAAATATTCCCCATTTTATTGGTGGGCAACTGGGGGGGAATTAGGCTGGAAAGCAGCCTGGCTGTGAGCTCCACACAGACCCGGTGGAGAAAATCACTGACATCAATTCCTGCTTCAATTGGCACAAATTTTTCACGCTCTTCTCTTCCTTCAGAAGACAAACTGTGTTAATGCAAGTTAATATTATCCTCTGTAAAATCAAACAGGCAACACTTGGAAAAGAATTTTGCTATTTGGATGCTGTTAGAAAATTCTCCCTCTTTTTTTTTTTTTTTGTGTGTGTGTGTGTAGGTTCTTAAAATAAATCGCTTCAACCTTTCCAGCCTGGTAAATATGCAATTATAAAATACAATTTTCCTTTATTTGGAATGACTGGGTTGCAAGAAAACTCCAGCAATAGATGTTAAACTTTCACCATCTGTCCAAAGGTTATCGAAACGGATCCTCTAAGTTTAGATTCCTACGCTGACACTCACCTCAAAAGCGTCCGGCTTTTCCCAAGTTTCCGGCACCCAAAATTCTCTGAAAAACCGGGATGGCTTTCCTGTTGGAATGTGGGAGCCCCCCAGGATGGAGAGGGCTCTGTCCCCGCAGCGGTCAGGGCTGGAGGGGGGCAGGGAGCACGTGGCCCCGCGGCGGGACAGCCCCATCCTGCACAAACACACGGATCGTGCCCTCCTCGGGAACAGAGCTGCAAATGGAATACAACAAATGTTACCCGACCAAAAATAACCCCAGCCCTCGACTACAAAGCTCATTCAGTCCAGGGAACCTGAGGTTAAAATGCAGGTTGTCTAACAGGGCCTAATAGGTACAATATTAGGAGGCAGTTGTTGCTGAGGGCACCAGGGTTTCGTCCAGCGGCAGGGAATTTTTCCATCAGTCTCACTGTGTTACACAAAACTGCCCAAGGCAGAATATTTTCGTTATAGTGAGCATATTCATCTTAACCCTAATATTCTTTACATTAAGGCATGTATATGAAGCTGTCTAATTTGAATGTCTCTGGCAAACAAACACTTGATTTTTTCATATGAGATGATCTCACTGAAATACCCATGCTAGGGGGCAGGTTACAGTTTTCCTCAGTTTTTCTGCTTCCAAAACTTTTTGTTTTCCTTTCCCATTAATTTCTGGGATAATCTCATTTCTCTGGGCTAGCTCAAGTCCGTGAAGGAAACCAAGGTGTGACATCTGGGTGGCCTTTCCAGATGTCCTTGTACGGGACACGTGTCCCCAGCTCCGCCCGGAGGGAACACCCAGACCTGAGCCGGAGCTTCGAGGAGCCCAGCACATGGTTGAGGGCAGCTGGGATTTGTTGGGAAAACCCTTTCTCTCCTTGCCTAAAGGAGGGCTGATCC
Source organism: Amblyornis subalaris (assembly GCA_018881555.1). Classification (NCBI taxonomy): domain Eukaryota; kingdom Metazoa; phylum Chordata; class Aves; order Passeriformes; family Ptilonorhynchidae; genus Amblyornis; species Amblyornis subalaris. Next base: position 3,947,211 of record JACAXG010000038.1, on the reverse strand, counting down.
CTTCTGTGCCTCCCACCCCCTTGCTACCTGATGGGCTTTTCCAGCACAAAAGGGAAGAAGGAGCATTGGGATCCATCGCCAGGGCTCCRCTCAGGSGAAAAACGGGGKGAAAAGGGGAAAGCGGCAAGAGCTATCCCTAAAAAACTCCAAGTAAACTTTGGCAGCAGGTGCCCACTATAAATCTGATTGTTCCTTCAGCATTCCCGAGAGCCTTGGAGGAAGGMAGGATGGTGGCACAAGGATGTCATTCCATGGCACCCGTGTGCTGTAAATTACAAATATCCAGGAACCAAACAATCCCTTTTGGGAAACAAACTCATGGACAATTTTTCAGACAGCAAATGGATAAATGCAGCAGCAAGTGAACAGTTTTGTTTGTTGAAAGACGTAGATTTTTAATTGTTTTTTTTAATGAGAGCTGCTTTTTAAACCTGAATTTCACTTGTATCCAGTTCATTCAGAGGGGTTGAATGAGAGCCATGGATTAGCCAAGATCTGGGGTTTGAAATGTTTCCCCCCATTGATTAATCATACAGCTACTGTACCTTTTGAAAACCTGATGAACATATACACAGTGGCAGGAAATCCATGATAGGCAAACAAATCAATCAGCATCACCCTGTATTTGCCTCGAATGCTAAGATTACAAATAAAAAGTTCCAACCTGTACATTAAGGTATTTATATTAAGGTTTGTTGTATCCCTTATACTGAGCATACTTTGTTTCATTATTAATTTTGTAATACCAATGATCACAGGATCAACAAGGCTTTGATACTTGGGACAGCCAAAAACATAATTTATTTTTGTCAGTAATAACCTAGTAAAAGTCTGGCATTTGAGAGATTTATAGCCAAAGGAATATAGAAGGAAATATGTAGAAATAAAGTCTCTGAAGACCTAACATTGGGCTCGGTCTGTGGGTGGTATTCTTGCAAACCACAAAGCATAAATGCCCTGTCCAGGAAAATCRATCATTATGGAATGCATTGTGTGCCTGAGCAAAGAGCTGTTTGCAGCCATTTCATCCTTTTGCCACGAGAATAAGGCAAATAAGAAACACAACTGCTAAATAATTCCCATTCTTTCCCCCCACCTCTTCCCCCCGGTTTTAACCCCAATGTAATTAGGCCTATAAATAYATACATATATATACACACACATGCACTCTGTCCGAGGTTTAAATTTTCCCATTTCCCAATTCTTTCAGGATTTCTGTGCTGGAAATAATTGTAAGGAATTAGAAGGAAAAGGGAGATAGTGGCTGGAGGATGTATGAGAATCCGAATTACCTCAGCAGCAGCATTTTGCGGGATTTCCTATGGAACGTGCGCTGCCATATTGCTAGGCCCAACTCCTCGGGAACGCGCTTCTGGAAGACAAAATATTTATGGATATTTTCATGGCATATTTTCAAGAAATGGATGCTGTTTTCCTACACCCAGAGGCTACAGTTTTAGGAGCTAAAGGAACAGGTCTAGATCCCAAGAGCAAAAATTACTCCCCCCTCGCAATATCCCAATTTTAAATTTTTCTTCTTTTTTTTGGGACCATTATTTTCCACGTTACACCTTGGATTGACCCGCTCGCGCCCTCCCCCGCACGAGGAGTTAAATCTGTGGAAACAAAACATCTCTTGTAACACAACCATTTCAGAAGTTTGCCAGTTCCATCCCCACCAAAGCGCTTCAGGAAAATAAAGAAACGTGGAGGTCGCAGCAGCGAACGCATTCCCTGGTAGTTAGTACCACGCACCAACTCCTTCGACTGATTAGTTATCACATCTAGACCCTTAGCCAATTAAAGTTTGATAAAACAGAATCAAAGAGGAGGATCGTTACCTGCTTTTGAGAAGGTTCACCAAGCAAGCTTTTTAAGCTTGTTGACTCTTTTAACACTGATACAAGGAATAATTATTTCTCTCTGCCGATGCGATTGTTAAAAGAGGAGAAGCCCCGGATTGTGGTGGCTCCGTGGATGCTATTCTCTTTGCACCACAGCAGGATTCTTGGCTGCCACTCCAAGCTGCTTTCACTTGCCAAGTTTTAAGATGCCGGTTTTGCCTTTCATTTTATTGTTCCTTTCGCAACGTTAAAGAGCGACTTAAAAAACCACGCACAGCTGCTATCGGGGAGGGGGGGAATTATTTGAATTTTGCACAAGAATGGAGACGAGCAAGGAGCGCGCCGTGATGTAACCACAACGACACCCACAGAAATATTCCCAATATTGGGGGGGACGGGCCGGCGCTCGGAGTCCTGGCGTGTCCCCACAGCACGGTTGGGATCTGGTGCAAGGGAAGGGAATAACAAAACCAGCCGGACCCACGAGCAACCACGTTGGAGGTGGAGGTTGATCCTTCTCCCCCCACCCCTCGCCACCACCTCGTTTTTTTAATCCACTTTCTGCGGCTTAAGGCTGTCCTTCCCCACGGAGGATTTCGCCCAGGGGGTGCCGGGGTTGGGGAGCAGCCTCCTAACAAAGGGATTCCCCCCCTGCACGCGTCCTCCCACCCCACCCCACCCCACCCCACCCCACCCCACCCCACCCTTCCGCCGCCTCCCTGCGAGAGGATTCACCCATGCCCAAACATCCCGGCCTTCCTTGGACGCGATGCCAGCGGGAAGAGGCTCGGCTCCGCGGCAAACCCTTCCATCCCAACTCCCCGCGGGGTCCTCCTCCAAACACATTCCTTTAGCGTAAGCCACTCGTTTTCTTTTTTTTTTTTTTTTTTTTATTTTTTATAAGGTGGGAATAGATTGATTTTCTTTTTAATTTTTTTTTTTTTTTTAAATGCCCAACTTCTCTGCCGAGGAGTTGATTTATTTTCTTTTACTTGACGTAGCAACAAAACTACTGGGACCGGTGCCAAGGCTCAAACGCATTTAAATGAACAAACAGCAACAAAAAGTTGTTTGTGATCCTTCTCAGGCTTGAATATTAAAAGCATTATGGGGGTTATGCTCTATGTACACTGTAAAGTACAGAATAATACAACTCCTCCGTCCCGGGGTCACTCTGAGCAACCACTTCTTGATACAGATGTTGGAGGGGACATAAACTCCATATCCAGGCAGAGAAAATTCCCACTCGGACACGGCTCCTTGGGACACCCGTGCAGCCAGACCCACACGCACAAAACACCCACGGAGGGGCCGGGGACAACTCTTTTTCCCAATCCATAGGTGACTGTTTATCCAGCCTGCGAGCCAGAAAATGGAAGCTGTTCCCAACATACAACGACCGAGGGTGAAAACAGCCCTGCCAGCAGCTGTTGGATGTGCAGAGCTCCACGGCTGACTCTGCAGCAGAAGCAGGAGATGAAGCCACCCCCCGATTTCATATTTGAAGGGAAAAACGAGCCCGGCTACGGACAAAGTTTCTATGAAAACCCAACAGTCTCGAACAAAAGYAGCGTGAATTAATAAGGGGCAAAGAAAAACAGAAGCTTTGTTCTAAAGTGGAAGCATAAGATGTGAAATTTCAAAATCAGATGGCTTGGGCTGTGATTTCTTTCATTTAAATGAATTGATCTGTTGCTAAACTGCTGCTCCTGTGCCAAGAAACTTTTAACTCTTTCGGCTCAAAGCTCCCCGCGTTTCGCTGTTTCCTCTCTCCTCCCGAGAACGCCACGCTTGAATCAGAGGGGAGAAATGAAAAAGAGAGTGGGAAATAAAAAATACGAGGGGGCATAAAAAGGACGGGGGAATGAAACCCACAGGCAGCACATGCAGAACACAAAAGAGCCCCGGTCTGGAGCGTTGCGGTGCTTCGGGAGAACTTCTGCTGTACAAACAACGTGATCCTGGCTCTGACGGTGTTCCCGAAACTTGGAGAAGAGACAGAAGGGCCTTCGAGCTCCACAGTTCCACCTCCAGCAAGAGCTCCGGGGCAAACCCACCAGAAGCAGGGCTAGCAGCAAGGAGAAGCCCCGAAATCCCTGACCTAATTCATCGCAAATATTCACTTACCGAGAATGCCTTAAGCATTTCCAACAGAACCCCCTTCCCTACACGTGTGAAAAGGAACAAAAAATTAAAAGCAAACTGAAAAGCTCTCCAAATCAACCCAAAAAATAGCTGCTTTGGTAAAATTTGGGTGAAAGTTCCTACTGTTTTTCCGTTTTGTTTTGGGGTTGCTTTGCCCACTTAAAAGAAAAAAAAAATTGAATTAAAAAAAAAWTKRA